>JAVJIF010029867.1:0-29168 GCA_038442645.1 Agave tequilana | reverse complement strand
CGTTGAGGACTCCCAATCTTCTAATGACTCTGTGCTTCTGCCAGTGGTATGCAACTTCCAACTCCACACCCCTTGGATTCAATGCTAACAGTTCTGGTGTGAAGTTAATTTCTCAGCGGCTGAAGCGGAAGGTCTCTGAGAAAAGGGAAGGTAAGGGGGTTGCGTCCCAGGCATAGAGGAATTCGTTGCTGTGGATGACAGCGAAGCCTCGGATGCAGAAAGTCCTCGCTTCGAAGCGGAGACAGGTGCCGGGACTCCTGCAGCTGGTTCTGGCGTGATGGGGACAGCTCCCTCAAGACATGTAGAAGAAGTGGAGGAGGAGGATCCCGATGTTCCTGTCAAGCGCAAACGGACAGGTGGGTCTCGTAGGAAGCAGTTGGTGAAGAAGCCCCGTCGCCAAGCTCCTACGGTTGTCGTAGAGGGCGAACCTTCTGCAGCATTTCCTCCTGCTGCCCCCTTAGTAGTTGAACCGTCGGTTGCTGAACTGATTACTGGTGAAGTTGCTCCGGACTTAGGTAAGATCAGCTTCGTCTTTGTAATATACCTTCTATGTGTTCCGGATAGCTCATTATTTGCTTTATGATATAGGGACTGAGGCGGCGGCAAGCCGGAGAGCTGAGGCCGTCGGAGAACAAGGGGGACATTATGATCCTCTGTTCGCTTACAAAGAGGGTGATGAGGTCAGCTATTTTGCCGTCTCGGAGGAATCCGGAGGTGATGCAGCTGACGTTGGTCCTCCGGGTGTCGGGACTTCAAGGAGAAATTCTGACACTTCTAGTTCCCTGAGTGGACAACGGAAGGTTCGGCGAGCGAAAGCGGGCCGGCCATTCGTATCGACTCCGCCAAGGATTTTCCAATAGAGCCCGTAGAGACTGATGCGGCTGCCAAGACGTTTGAGGCGACATCATCTTTTGGTATTGTTTCGACCTTGTAGCTTTTACTATTTATTTGTCTTGCCTAAACACAATCTTGTTGCAGGTGTTCCGCCTCTGGGTGAGTCACCTTCAAGGAACCAACCGATCTTCCCGAGGAGTCCAGGGGTGATATGAGCACTTCGACCGTGGCGGATGCTGCTGTGCTGGACACGCTGTATGGCGACCTACCCCCTTATCGGCCTGAGTCAGTCGAAGGAACAGAGGTTGAAGGGATGGTAGTCCCGGAGGCGTCTTCACTCCCAACTGTATCAATGAGTGAGGTGCCGTCAGTTTTGCCAGGTGCGGAGCTGAGAGTGATTACAAGTCCTACTTCCCTAACGCTGATGGTTGAGCCTGCTGTCCCAGAAGTGGTCACCAGTCCTACCTCGATTGTGGTTAGTGTACTGGCTTTGATGAAGACTCCGCCGACATCACCTATGACCTCCCATGTTGTTGCAGCCAGTGTTCCCGTTATTCCTTCCACGGTAGTGTCAACCAGGCTGGTGGAGTCTTTTGAGGCTGCCCGTCTACCAAAAGTGACCGAGGTTGAAAATGATTTTGTTGCTGACATAGTCGATAGCTTTTATAAGGGCTTAGGGCGATCCATCGATCTGGTCTTGAAAGGCTCGACTATGTCGTTTTCTACTTTAAAGGTGGTCCTCTCCCGTAGTATTGAAAGTATTCGGGACTTTGGAGGGTATAACCAGGCCACTGCCTTGGAACACCTGGTAGATCAATTTGAGAGGGACGTAGAGGAATGGCGCCGTCTTAGCCGTTCAGACCTGGAGTCTTCGGTTATGAGCAGCTTGCACATCTTATCGCTCAAATGCATGAAGCCCGTCTTGCTGCTCAGGAAGCTGCTAAGGCTATTTCTTCTTACTTGAAATTCTTGGAAATAAGGCAAGCAGAGGTTGGAAACGACATTGATGCCTCCACTAGTGCTCTTCTTGATGCTGAAGATAAAATTTAGAAGGCCAAGGAAATGATCAGGAAGGGGAATCTTCTCCTATTCAAGGCTGAACCAGTGCGTCTTGAAGAGACCATGCGGCTTGAACAGCTCAAGGCTCAGAGTGATGAACTCTCGCGGCAGGGGTTAGCTCAAAGGGCAACTTTGGCTGAGGTCGAAGCTCATTTGGCCCAGGCGGCGAACTTTAACGAGGCTGAGCTAAGGTCGCAGGCGCTTGTCCAGGCTATTGATGATAAGAAGACAAAGCTGGCTTCCCTTGAAGAACGGATCAGATCTTATGATACACGCTCGTAGGTTGTAGTATACGTGCCTCCATGTATCCCTTCTTTCTGGAATCAATAAAAATAATTTTGTTTTGACTCCCCTGTCGAGTCTCCAACTTGTTTTATCTGCTGAATGTCATTTCCAAGTTGTATTGCAGCCGCTTGAGAACATAGTCCTTGTTGGATTGAATAATGAGACTTGGTTATCTGCCAGTTCAGAGGTCGCGATGACATAACTGGTTGAGAAGCCACCAAGCCCAAAACTGGTCCTTGTCGGACTGAAAGATGAGACCTGTCTTTTGTAAATGTCAACAGGCTCGAAATTGTGACTTGGCTGTCTACTGGTTCAGAGGTCACAATGACATAACCGATTGAGACACCACCAAGCTCGAAATTGGCCCTCGTCGGACTAAAAGGGGATACTTGTCTTTTGTAAATGTCAACAAGTATCGAGACCTGTCTTTTGTAAATGTCAACAGGCTCAAAATTGAGACTTGGTTGTCTGCTGGTTCAGAGGTCGTAATGACATAACCGATTTAAGACGCCACCAAGCTTCAAGGTTGGTGATACTTGTCTTTTGTAAATGTCAACAAGTATCGAGACCTGTCTTTTGTAAATTTCAACAGGGCTCGGGTTGAGACTTGTCTTTTGTAAATGTCAACAAGCTCAAAAATGAGACTTAGCTGTCTGCTGGTTCAGAGGTCGCAATGACATAACCAATTGAGACGCCACCAAGCTCAAGATTGGTGATACTTGTCTTTTGTAAATGTCAACAAGTATCGAGACCTGTCTTTTGTAAATGTCAACAGGGCTCGAGGTTGAGACTTGTCTTTTGTAAATGTCAACAAGCTCGAAAATGAGACTTAGCTGTCTGCTGGTTCAGAGGTCGCAATGACATAACCGATTGAGACGCCACCAAGCTCAAGATTGGTGATACTTGTCTTTTGTAAATGTCAACAAGTATCGAGACCTGTCTTTTGTAAATGTCAACAGGGCTCGGGGTTGAGACTTGTCTTTTGTAAATGTCGACAAGCTCGAAAATGAGACTTAGCTGTCTGCTGGTTCAGAGGTCGCAATGACATAACCGATTGAGACACCACCAAGCTCAAGGTTGGTAATGGAATTTGGGAAGAGGTCTCGTTTTCACGGGGAGAAACGAGGGAATCACTGTCATAGGTTTAACGTAAACGTAACAGCGAAATGTATATGTGGTCTTACCATTCTATGGATGAGAATTGGTAAGTGATTTTGGAGGTCTCATTTTCACAGAAAGAAACGAGGGGATCACTGTCATAGGTTTAATGTTAACGTAACAGCGAAATATATATGCGATCTTACCATTCTATGGATGAGAATTGGTAAGTGATTTTGGAGAGGGAATCAAATAGGAATAGGTCCCTTAGGATTTTTAGCAAATCCCCAGCTGTCAACGGGTTTGATATGCCTTTACCAACTACCGTTTGAGTCGGGCTAGCCATATTATTCCCCTCAGCATGATGAGTTGTCGAGGACTTATGTTGGGCTTATAGGCCAACATTTTTCTCTATCCTTAATCGTTAAGGATGTTGAATATTTTGGTTAATGTATGCATAACCTCGATTCGTCCTTGGGATCATCGGTGTATGACCAGGTTCCTACTAGTTTATGGCTGCATGATCTCGCTTGGAGGAAGAGAAAGGCTCTCTTTGCATGTACTTTGGACATGAAGATCTTGATCAGAGGTGTAGTGTTAACTTGATCATGAGAAGGATCCTTGATCAAGGATAATACTTCTTTAAGAACTTGCCATTGATCGGCATCATGAGTAAGTCGCCATCTGAAGTCATAAGGCAGTATGCTCCGTTTGAATAGACTGTTTCTATTACAAACGGTCCTTCCCATTTAGGCTAAAATTTGCCCTTGGTCTTATGCGTCATAATCATCGGTCGTCTAACGGCTAGAACCAGATCTCCTTTCTGGAAGACTCTCTGTTTGGCCTTCTTATTGAAGGCTTTTGAAATTCGAGCTTGATACAGCTCGATATGTTACTGAGCTTGTAATCGCTTCTCATCTAGGGCTTCGAGCTCTTGAAGACGCAGCCGATCATTGTCTTCTGATGTGATCTTAGTCATTAGAGCTACTCGCAATGACGGCATATGGATTTCCAATGGGATGACTGCTTCGCACCCATATACCAAGAAAAAAGGCGTGTTGCCTGTCGGTGTCCGAACCGTGGTTCGATAGGCCCAAAGACATTCTCCAAGCTTTTCGTCCCAATCTCGCTTATTCGAGGAAACGAATTTCTTAAGCAACTTGATGATTGTTTTGTTGAATGCTTCCGCCAAGCCATTAGCGGCAGGATTATAGGCAGTTGAAGCCACATTCTGAATTCGGTATTTATCGCAGAACCGATAGAATACTTGGCTTATGAATTATGGATCGTTATCATGGATGATCCGCCTAGGGACACTAAATCGATGGATGACATGGTGTTTGATGAAATTAACCACGATAGAGGTTTTGACTTCAGCCAATGGTATAGCCTCTGCCCATTTTGAAAAGTAATCAGTTATTGCCAAGATAAACCGGTGATCTCTTGTCGAAGAGGGGCTAATTGGCCCTACGACATCTATTCCTCATGCTTCAAATGGCCATGAAGCAGTCGGTGGAGCAACTCCAAAGGCTGGTGTATGAAGTCCGCATGGATTTGACACGCTTTACACCTTCGTGCATATTAGATGGCATCGGCTATCATAGTTGGCCAATAATATCCAAGCCTATGCAACCTGTCTCTAAGTTTTGGACCTGGATGATGAGCTCCGCAAATGCCACGTGCGCTTCTTGTAGCGCTTCCTGTGCCTCTGAATTAGAAAGGCAACGGAGGAGGACACCGTCATATGAACGACGGTAAAAGGTCTTCAAAGTTGGATCGTAGTAGAAATGGAGAGACCTTCGTCTGCTAGATGCTGCTTCTTTAGGATCGTCTGGAAGCAGACCGTGCAAAGCATAGTCAATGAGAGGAAAGTGCCAGTCTCTCGGCTCAAGATCCGTGGAGACATTATAAACTTCTCGGGTCCCTAGCATACGCTTAGAGCATACAAGGTGTCGAGTTGCCACTGTGAGGTGATACTCGTTGTCGGCTGGGAGGGCTAGTATTATTGCTAATGCAGCAGCGTCCGCCCTGGTATTCTGAGATCGAGACACGTGCCCGATGTAGAAACCTTCAAATAGATTAGCCAACTCGATGATTGTGTGATAATAAGGCACCAAGTCTTCGTGGCGAACTTCATATTCGCCTTTAACCTGATTGATGATCAGTTTTGAATCGCCGTAAGCTTCGAGGTAGCGTACCCCCATTCCATAGGCGAGTTGAAGGCTAATAAGCAGAGCATTATATTCCGCTACATTGTTGGAGCATGATTCTGTCAGAGAAAATGCTCTGGGAAGGACATGATTCTGTGGGAGATAAACACAACCCCCACTCCGGCAATAATCTTGCCTTTAGGGCCCTTTCGCGATGCTCCATCGAAGAACATCTGCCATACTTCATCCTCTGAAGTTACATTGGACTCGAAGACTTCGTCTGGAATATCTTCGTGAAGTTTTGAGTTCTCTGGGACCGGATGAGCAGCCAAGAATTCTGCGAGGGCCTGGCCTTTAACCGCCTTCTGAGGGGTAAAGATCATGTCGTATTGGGACAATAAAAGTGCCCATTTAGCCAATCTTGAATTCAGTGATCCTGGCTTTGTCATAAGAAGACGTAAAGGATTCACTCTGGAGATGACATGTATGGTTTGGCCGACCAAATAATGTCGCGTCTTCTGAACAGCAAAGACAAGGGCTAAACATTCCCTCTCGATAGGGTTGTAGCGAGATTCCGCTCCTACGAGAGTCCTGCTTAGATAATAAATGGCTTGGTCATGATCATTGTCGTCCTTTTGAGCGAGGAGGGCACCGAGAGAATAGTCCATAGCTTTCACATAAAGGAAGAATGGTTTCCCTGATGTAGGGGCCACTAAGACTGGAGGCTTCGTGAGGTATCTCTTGATGTCTTCATAAGCTTCCTGACAAGCTTGATCCCATACGAGGAAGCACCCTTTTTCATGAGTCGGGTAAACGATTGACAGCGGCCTGAGAGATTTGCGATGAATCTTCTGATATAAGCCAGTCTTCCTTGCAAGCCTCTAAGCTCTTTGAGATTCCTCGGTGGATGCATGCTCTGAATGGCTTTGACCTTATCTGGGTCAAGATGAATTCCTTTTGATGTAACAATAAACCAAGGAACTTGCCACTTGACACTCCCAAGAAGGATTTTGTCAGGTTCATTTTTAGCTGATGAGCCCGCATTATATTGAACATCGTTCTCAGGTCGCGAAGATGTTCATCCTTGTTGCGGCTTTTGACAGCAATGTCGTCGACATAGCATTCTACCGTTTTTCAGAGATGATCGCGGAAGATTGTACTCATTGCCCGCTGATAGGTTGCCCCGACGTTCTTCAGTCCGAAGGGCATTACAGTGTAGCAGTATACCCCTAATGGTGTTCGGAACGAAGTATGCTTTTCGTCGTCGGGATACATCTTAATCTGGTTGTACCCTGAAAAGCCGTCCATGAAAGACATTCTTTTGTATCCGCAGGTGTTGTCAATCATGACATCGGTGATGGGCAGTGGGAATTCGTCTTTAGGACAAGCCGTATTGAGATCACGGTAGTCGATGCCGATCCGTATTTTCCCGTTCTTTTTTAGGACGGGGATGATGTTAGCTACCCAATCTGGATGTTGTTCCTCCCGGATGAAGCCACATGCAATGAGCTGGTGAACTTCGGCTTCAATAGCTTCCATAATGTTCAGGCGAAACCGACGCTGTTGCTGCTTGATTGGCTTGACGTCGGGCTTGATATTTAGACGTTGCACGACTACTTGCGGATCAAGTCCGGGCATGTCTTCGTAGTTCCATGCGAAGACGTCTATATACTCCTTTACGAGTATTATCAATTCTTCCTTTTCTGTAAGTGATAGGCTTTCACTTATAAAAATGGGTTTAGGGTGTCTTGATTACCCAAGTTGACTTGCACCACCTTGTCTTCAGTAGGTGGCTCGCGCAATTCGAATCGCTTTTCCCATTGGAGGTCTAAATGCTGGGCCCATGGTTCCTCATCAGCAGCTTCTGCAGGCTCTAATTGACTGCTTGAAGTCGTATTAACCGTGAAGTTTTCGAACATTCCTCCTACACTGACATCTGAGTCCCACTCGGAGGATGAGGCTGAATCTGATGGAATTGGTACATCGTCTTTGGCTTGAACCGTTGCTGACGATGTGGGTGTAACGTATCCCAACCACCTGCGTGTACTATCATAGTAATTTGCAGGCTTCCCTTTTGGCACAAAGTTACGTAGCAAGCTATGCCTTCCTTTTTTCAAAATTCAGGCCTTCTCCATGCTTTAGGTCATATCCCATTTTCTTCATAATATGGCGCGCCGGCCGCGCGTAATGGAAGAACTGTGGAGTGTCTGAATCTGAACTTGAATCTGCAGCTGTGGGTCCCCGTGGTTGGGTTCTACCGAAGATTATCGGTAACTGACTTTATTTGGACGGAGGGATCACTAGCGTGGCCCCTTCTATAGCTTTCATAGGTGTGCTGGCCGCACTCGGCTTATGCAAAGGCATGTGCAAAGAGCTATCCATAATGGATTCAAACAGCCCAACACTCGCAGGGTAATCGAAAGAAATATTATCATTAATTACCCATTCACCTTCATCTCTAAAGGAGTATTACATTGGGGATTATTAAGTCATGCTATAATTGGTTCACCAATCAGGATGGCTGGCATGCCTGCTTCAGATTCTGAATCTGCCTCGTTGCCACTTTCATCATCGTCTGGCAATGGTTCTTTAGGTGTTCCATCGGCCTCTTGATACAGGAGTGCGTCAGTGAATTAATTTTCACCCCTTTGAATGGTTGCTTCTCAGCAAAGACAGTTCGTACTGTCGTGTCATCTTTAACATATTTAAAGCACTGGTACAGAGTAGAGGGAATGATCCAGTTGGCGTGGATCCATGATCGTCCTAGTAGCAGGTTATATGATGTGTAAGCGTCAATGATATAGCACGTCACTTCTGACTTCAGACTCCGATTTGACAACGCAGTCGAATTTTTTCAAGTGGATGACTGCTCCCGGCATTAAAACCGTATATTGTAGTGGTGGTTGCGGACAACCTATACAGCGGTATGCCGAGAAAGTAAAGAATCCTTTTGGGGATGATGCTGAGTGCGGACCCCGGATCGACTTGTATTCTTTCAATGCACGTTGAACCGATATATCCGGTGTAGTACAGAGGTCGATCGTGCTTGTTGTCTTTGAGAAGCATATCTTCCGCCGTGAATGTAATAGCGGGCACCTTTGATTGTGTGTGATGACATTCTGGGCAAGGAGACTAAACGTCATCGTTAGGGACCTCTGGCATGCATGTCAGAAAGGATTCTGAATTGGCTAGCGCATCCCTGAGTGCTTCTCTTGTCTCTTTTGAGAGACGAAGGAGCTCGTGTATTGTGATACGAGCTGGGATATTAGCCAAATGGGCCAATATGTCAAAATGAAAAGGCATGTCCAGCCCTGGGCCTGAAGGTTTCTTCAGGGCATGCTCGAACCGGACTTCCTTAGGCTTCTCCTTTCCCTTGGTTGGAACTGGAGTGGATGCTGGTATTGGTACTGACGTTGTTTGCTGTTGTATCTCGTCAGAAGACTTCTCATACTGCCTCAAGTATGATTTTCCAAATCGGGTGCCCGTCTGTTGAGGCGCATCGGCTTGCGTCGTGCAAGCATGCTCTTCTCCTTCTGAATCACTGAAGGAAGCCGATGTAAGGTTGTCATCGTCTGGCAGGACAGAGATGACATTGCAAGATTTGTCCTTTGAGTTGGGCTCCTTTGAATCCCACTGTACGTCTTGGACGAGGTCTGGGTTTATCCACATGACTTCCCCTGTCTCCAATGTTAAGGGAACGAGACCCTTATTATCTTGAGTTATAGCTGAAGGATGCCTGACTTCCAACCGTGGCGCGGGGCTGGATAGGTCCCGTCAGGAACTGTGATCTTTTGGGTTTTACCGAACTCGAGGGTCACCATATTGGCAGTGACTTTCTTCTGCTCTGTCTTCAATGTCAGAACCCCGGCATCGATTAAGGCTTGTATTCTGTCCTTGAGGACATAGCACTTGTCGGTAGGATGGTTAATCATCCTGTGGTAGAGACAGTATTTGAGGTCATTTGTGCGTCCTATCTCATTAGGACGTCGAGCATCTGGTAGCTTCATTTTGTTCCCTTTATGGAGTAAATAGAATATCGTGACCACCTGATCGTCTCTGAAGGAGTAGTGTTTTGGAGGGCTCCTAATTGTTGAAGCCACTCTTCTTGGCCTTCGACTGCACATCCCCGGACAATTCCACAGACATAGTTTCTTTCCCTTTAGCTTGAGAAGACTGCGGTAGGTCCTACGTCCTTTACTGTTCATACCCCATTTGCCTTTAGGGGTGGATGGTTCGAACTTTTTAGCCGACTTTTCGGTTATCTCAGCTTGTTCGACCAATTCCTTCCAAGTGTGGGCTTTGACAGCCCCCATACGAACTTCTACTTGATCCAAGAAGTTGTGCCTGCGTCTGTAAGAGCATGGGTAATGGCATCCTGCTGGGCACATCAAGGATAAGTTTCTGAACCGCTCAATGTAGTCACGGACAGATTCGCCCTTCTTCTGCACGGTAGAGAGGATCTTGTCCATGGTCACTTCAGTATCATCCTCATAGAAACGAGAGAGGAATCGGGTTTCCAAGTCGATCCAGGAATTGATAGAGCCCGGACGGAGACTTCAGAACCAGTAAAATGCCACCCCCTTTAAGGTGCCAATGAACAGCCTAGCCATGATGGCGTCGTTGCTTATAACATTACCAGTCTGAGACTAGAAGTAGTAGATGTGCTGATTTGGTGAACTCTTACCATCATACGTATGCAACGTTGGTGGTTTGAACTTCGGTGGATATGGCACCGAATCCCACTCCAGTGGGTAAGGACGGACTGCCCCTACTTTCTTTAATTCATCCCTCTGAGTTAGGGATGCAATTTGAGCTTGGAGGCCCTTAAGGACTTCGGCGTCTAAGGAAGAACCCTCCTTAGATTTCTCCGTCTTTGGCTGCTCATTGCTGAAATGTTCCTCCTTATTGTGATTGCTCCCGACATCATTGTCATTCCGATTGCTGAGGAGTCGAGCAAGCATCTGTTGAATATTGTCCAGGGCTTCTTCCTGGGTCTTAAAGTTTGCTCCTGAGCTTCTAGGCGCCGACAAAGGTCGTCGTTAACGTTATCAGCCATATTGACTGATGCTCTGTCCGTTCGCACTGAGCTAACTGTCGCCGAAGAGGCGTACCCACTGTCTTCATCTTCTTCATCCGATGGGTGGGGTGATCTTCTGGGCTGTGGCGAGGCTAGGGCCGTTGAGGAGGAAGGCTGTTCATAACTGTAGGGTATCGCCACCCTGGATCTGGTGTTTCAGAAAATACCTTCTTCATGCACCAAGACTTCGCCTAAGCCTGGGCTGTAATCTGGATCTGGGGAGCTATAGGGGGTGTCGTCAGATGTTTGACCTCCCTTGCGTAACTCTCGTCCTCTTTCGGTCATGTTGACGGATGCAGAGGCTGGATCTGGAGAGATGCTCCTTTTTGCGATGCTTCATTGGGATTTGTACCGGCAGCCGATCAAAAACTGATCGCCGGCATGGAGAAGTGGCGAGGATTGGTCATAACCGGCAACGAGCTGAGTGGACTGTCACCAGCTGACATTCCTTTTGTTGATAATAGGTGGGAGTAGTTCGGAAAGACTCCGACTTCCGCTTGTTCGCCAAGAGTTCCCGTAAGTCAGGCCCATTAGAGCCTGAACATTCCCGCGTAGAGGCCCTTTTGGAGCGTACATAGGATAATGTCCCGTTCCTCTTATCCCTGCAGAAGGGATTAGCACTGAATAGTACTTCAGCTCCAACTTCGCCAACAGGTGCGAGCTTAGTGCTTGACGAACTGGAGAGCGAAGCACGCTGTGGTGCTTTACCCGCTATGTCGCTGCGAAGGGGATTAGCCTTAGATAATACTTTGGCTCTAGCTTCGCGGTCATGGACCCAGTGAGTACGCTGAGGTACAGTAGCTTTGCTCATATGAACGAGGCTGGCACAAGGCATTGCTGCTCTTGAATTGGGTGACGGTATGATTGCCGTCGTGACTTCATGGTCGGCAGCATTGTTGGAGCAGACAGACATCTTGCCTTTTTCTTCGCGAGAGAGGCGCGGTTTTTGCGTAGCTATGCCTGAAGCTTTGGCCAGAGCCTTCTGTTTTGGCTTCCACATCTGCTTTGTCAAGGGAGACTTAGGTTCGCAAGGAACCTGACTAGCCACACGCGAGGCTGAGGGGTGTTAGCAGAATTCTGCTTCTGGTTTCTGTTTTGAAACCTTGGTCGTGGAGACCTTCCTATGCTTCCGTGCTCGAAGCATTAGACCACCCCCAGAGAGGACTTCTTCAAATCTTCCTTGATCGAACTGAACGATCAGGTTCTCAAAAGTGAAGGACTTGGACTACGGGCGTGCTTTCTTGTTGCGCCAGAGAACCGCAGTAGGTTCGCAGAGAACCTTTTCTTTCTCTGCAGAGACTTTCCTTGAAGATTTAGCCAGAGGGGCTCTGGCTGCACCGGCTTTTCTGATTTCAGAGTTAGACCTGAAGGTCTGTTCGTCGCATTGTGACACTTGATTCTCGGCAGTGGAGAATACAATCCCCAGCGGAGTCGCCATCTTGTTTTTCATAGATTTGCAAAGGGGAAAACTTACAATAAAAAGGTTTGAGGAGCTAAATTACAAGTATTCTTAAAAAGATTACAAGTAGATCTCGTCAGAGATTCTGGAGAAGTGTGTCGATAGGAGTCTGGTCAGCGTGCGACCACTTTGTCCCTTTGACGATGCGAGCGATGAGATTCCCTTCTCGCCTGATTTCGGGAATCAGAGAATAGAAGGTTGGTAGAACCCTCTTGCTACTTCTCAAAACCGCCTTCAATTAGGAATTCCTTCTCGCCTGGTTCCGAAGATTCCTTGAGAAGAAGGTGTTAGGGTATCAACACCCTGGATGGAGAAGCAATCCTCTAAAAGTCTCTGAATTCAGGAGCGCGCGGTGCGTCGTGAAGAAGTCTCTGCTTGTGGAGTCCTCTTGTGCGTGCGTGGACGTCTCGTCTCTTTCTCTCTCTCTCTGAGGTCCTCTCTCCTTGTACCCCTGATGGGCTATTTATAAGGAGAGCAAGGGTATAATTGTCCCTTGAAAATATGGAAACATATTGCATCAAATCTGTTTAAATCTGGAAAGTAGCCTTCGCTGCGAGGCTAGGATCAGCTTCTGCGAAGCTAGAAATAACAGGTCGGTTGATCTTCTTGATCTGTTTTGATCCTTTCCATATCGTTGGAGGATTTCCCCTGATCTTCTTACTCGTTTTAGGAGAGCCAAGAGATTGTGGCAATCAACTGCCAAATTTGATCTCAGATTTGATCTTAATTGGATTTGATCTGATTAGATCTGATCTCATCTGGAGATTTGATTGGTCAAAGGTTGACCATAGTAGACCAATAGCGGCGCTGCCCGCTTTGAACTCACAGCGGAGCTAGAGGCTGTATCTGGCGAAGTCAGAAGAAAGCTCTTCGGCGAAGCTAGATATTGTCTGTGGCGAAGCTACCATATACCCTTTCTACGCAGTTGTGTATGGCTTCAGGCGGAGCTGACTCTCTCTGCAGAGTTACGCTTTTAGCAGTTCAGGCGAAGCTATGAGTTAGCTTCCTGGCGAGGCTTTGAATGCCTTCAAGGCGAAGTCGGGTGATCCTAGCCTCTCAAGCGAGGCTATCCCTTTGGGCTCATGTGATGCTAAGTGCTAGCACCTTAGACCTGCTGAGGTCTGTTCAGAAACAATCCGGGTTCACTGTCTGCTTGCTGGATCAGTAGAGTCCAAGTTGCTTCCTTGTCCCTCGGAGATGGGTGAAAACTAGTCGTCAGCTCGTCTGTCACTTGTCTTTTGTAAATGTCAACAAGTTTAGACATTGTTCAGGCCAGTAAGAATCTTGTCTTTTTTAAGTGTCAACAGTGACCTACCTGTTAAGCTTGAACACCGGGCCTTATGGGCTATCAAAAAATTGAATTTTAATCTAGACAAGGTCGGTACGCTTCAGAAATTGAAAATTTTCAAACTTGAGGAGTTGATAAACAAAGCTTATGAATATGTGAAGATTATGAAGAATACGTTTAAGGTTCCCCTGACAAAAAGTCTTACTCTACAATTTTAGGCTTCCTCTTTTTTCAGGGAAGTTGAAATCACGATGGACAAAGTCATTCGTTGTTAGGACTGTGTTTCTACATAGAGCAGTAGAGATATGGGATACTACAAATGGTAATGAATTCATGGTTAATGGTCAAACATTTAAAATCGTTCTTGAAATCAGTTCCGAAAGCAGAAACAACCATGGATCTTTTTGACTCAATGTATCAGTTATACTACATCTTTTCCATTTCATTTCATACATATATACATACATTCATACATTGGGTACAATGCATGAGATAGGTGTGGGGGAGGATCACTAATGTTTAACATAAAAATAAAATTATTTTACAAAAAGTATAACTAGTTTTTAAAGCATAAAAAATAAAATTATTTTACAAAAAGTATAACAAGTTTGAAATTTTGATGGTATGATCAATTTGAAAGAATCTATAATTTTTGACTTAGAGATAAAAAATTTTGAAAAATAAATACCATCTAGAATTTGTTGGCATGATTATGCGTCTTATATACACGTACACATAAGTTTAATGTTCGGGATGATGATGATAACTTAGCTTGTTTTGAATATATAGTATATAAAAAAGAATATATATATATATATATATATATATATATATATATGAAAATAAACAAGTCTAATTATTGATTAGCTAGGTGCTTTAGCCTAAGCAAGCTTTGGTATCTATGCGAAAGGTAATTGGTAATATATATATATATATATATATATATATATATTATATATAATATATATATATATATATATATATATATATATATATATATATAATATATGTATTAGCATATTAATAATCATGAAGCCTTCATATTTAAGCAAAAAAATTAGATTAGTTATACATATTAAAAAAAAAAGTGCTTAAAGGGCAACGAAGTGATAATACTTAAAACTTCTAAAAAAAGAAATTTTTTTATGTATATTTAAAAAAGTGAAGTTTGAATCAAATATTCCCAAGCTAAGATTTTTTTCACTTACACAAAGATGCATAGAATTGAAAGACTTAGGAAGGATTGGTGTGGAAACATTGAATTTAAATCTCTAAGAAATGATGATTAGATTTCTTGATTTTATGACTAAAGTTGATTATGCTTAAGCTTGTTTGAAACTTATGAATCTAATTGCTTGTAACTACTTGTTGTGAAATAGAAAAAAAATCTCCCTTTTCTTTTTCTTTATTTTTCAGTTATTCTTATTTTTTATTATCTTTTTATCTTAATTTTTTCTTATCTACTATTTCTTTCACCGGATTTTGTGGTGCAATTGACTGAAAACTCTCACGAGATAAAACTTGTCCTATGAGGATAACCTAGAGGTTTAACGGCTTGTTACACGTGCTAAGTGTAACCGTGATTCTTACAAAACTGAATTAGGTTAGAACTAGTTTAGGTTTTTCTTTTTATTTGTTTTGTTCGAGGCGAGCAAAATATGAGTGTGGGGGTGTGATTACGTTTCATATTTGCATATTTATTGTCACATTTGCAATTTATCCTTGATTTTTTTTATTTAATTTTATTGTTTAACTCTCTTTTGTTTATGATGTGTAGTTATTTATATTGAAAGATAAGGATGAAGAAAGCTTCTAATTATCCTATCTAAATTCAGATTTTAATTTAAATCAATTTGAAATCAAAAGGAAGAAAATGATATATCATCATCTACATAATTCAAATCCAAAATCTGGTGATATGTTTTTAGAAGAAGGGATGGGATAAATTTAATCCTAATTGGATATAAGGAGGAGAATTAAAATAAATTAGAAATTATTAATTACTTGTTCTCTAAGGATAAAAAGATATTATAAAAATATTAAAAATTTAGGTGCAAGTTCTGAGGATAAATCTCCTAATGGATGAACGTGATGAAGTCAGAGCCCAAAAAGTAGCCTCATCCACTATAGGATTGTCGTGACCTCTCTTTTATTGCCGCAAAATCGCGACATTCTTCTGACTCTGCTTTGGTGGTTGGGCTACACATTTTCGACTGGGGGACGTGACATTCTTCTGGACTCTACTTTGGCGGGTGGGTGTACATCTTCGACTGAGAGTCTACCTTCTACTTCTCCTATAAATAATCATGCAGAGGAGAGGAGAGGGGGTATCTCAGAGATCAAAGAATTAGAGTTTTCTTAGTATTCTTTTTCTTCTGAATTTTCATAATTTCTAGAATTTTAGTTTGAGTGATTTGTTAAGAGATGAAGGAGCGATTGTAATTTGACGGCGACAACTTCAATAAACAAGGTTCTTTTGTTCTTTCCATTTCTCTTGTCTTTATTCGCTTTAGTTTTTAATTATGCAATCTTCTTCTTTATATATGATGCTTAGTTTTATGTCGATCATGCTTAACTAATCTACTTCATGATTTGCTAATCTCTCTGCCACTACTTTTAGTTTTATGTTAGATAAACTGATTAAATCTTATGGATGCTTCACTAGTGCAGAATTAGACTTTCACATCACATGTATAACGTCGATTTCAGTAACACAATGACGTGAAAAAGAAGCGGTGACATTTTTGTAATATTTTGAAAAACTTACGAATCGGTTCTCCAAAGAATCGACGTAGAAACTCAAAAAATAAAGATAGTGGTATTTTAAAATATATTAAAAAACTTATATTTATATATTAAAAAACTTACGACATCGGTTCTTTACAGAACCAACGTAGAATCTCAAACAAAAAAAAAATCTTTTTTTAAATAAAAAACTTAAAACATAAGTTCTAAATGACCCGACGTATGAAAAACTTATGACATTGGTTCTTTAAAAAACCAATGTTGAAAATAAAGCAAAAAAATAAAAAATACTTAAGACATCGGTTCCAAAATGAACCGACGTCTTTAAGTTCTTAACACGGCAGTTTATTTTGTGAACCGATGTTGTTTCCTTTCCCTCTCAAATTTTCCCAAAAATGAAATTCCCCGCCCACCACCTCTCTACCCTTCAAATTTGCCATGGATATCAAAATTCATTAGATCTCTCTCCCTTGATCTCGCTCAGTGCCTCCTCAAGCTCGCCTCCGCCCTCGTCTAACACCTCCACGAGCTCCAGCAAGCTTCAGCGCCTCCACGAGCCACAGCGGGGAGCTCTGCTCCGAGCAGAGCAACACGAAAGACAGGTGTAAAATTTTATTAAACTCTTTTAACCCTTACTTTGTAACCCTCGATTCCTAATATACATATGTCAATACTGATATCTGATGCTAATTTAATCATTCTGATAGTTGGATTGAGGTCATTTAAGCTCAAGATATTATTTCCCATTATTTATTTTTTTAGAATTTTGAAATTTTTTTGGAAATTATTGGAAAAGAATCTCAATTTGGGGTCGATCGGTGTTAGTGACTGACTCCGAGATTTTTAATTAATAATAGGAGATGAATTTTAGAGATCTGACTTCACAACAATGTTCAGGATGACATCTTCTATTTTTGGAAATTTTTGAGGATTTTTCTGAATTAATAGAGTTTAATCTAATAAAAATAAAATAAAATAAAAATTAGAAAACCCATGCGTAGCAGGTTTCGAACCCAGCCCAATGCAATATAGGTTTGATTCACTAACCACCTGGCCACTTTAGGTTTTGCTATTGCAAGGATAGCCATCCTATTGAACGTTTTTCCCTTACCTTTTTATTCTTCCGAACAATACAATAAAAAAACCAAACTTCGTTGACTGTTTCTTATCAGATTCAAACCTAAGGCCACAACCCCCATATCCTAACGCCTAGACCACTTTGCCACATTGGCGCATGGTTTAAAAGCCTATGTCTAATTATTTAAACTTCCCTTCTGCTCCCCCCATCTTCTCCAACTTCGCCCACTCTCTCTAACTTCTACACTTTCTCCGCCTCATTCCCACTCACCCAAATTGAACCCACCACTCCTCTTAGGTAGCCTAACTCTTAGGGGGCTTAGGGGTGTGTGTGGTGTCTATAAAAGGGACATCTCACTATCTAAAGTTACTTGCAAGACCTAAACTTCTCTTTCTTTCATTCACTACACTTTCTCTTCTTCTTTCAAATTTGACGAGATTCTAAAGTGCTAGACGAGGAGAAGAAGAATCAGACTAAAGGAAAGCGTTCTAGGTATTTTATTTTGCATTTTTGTAGAATTTAGTTGGTTGTGACATTTTACCGAACATGTAGTATGCTTTACATGTTAGCTTTAATTTCACCTTGTAAAACGCATGTTAAATCACAATAAATTATATATAAAACTTAAGATATGCCTGGTAATTATAATGGTTTTTTAGGATTTTTAAGATTTTAATTCAATCAAAAAAAAAAGTAAAACTGTGCACTGTGCTGTGCACTGTGCACAGCACAGCGCCCGTCGAGCCAGGCCCGACCTGGGCCTGTTCGAGCCAGACCAGGCCCAGCCTGGCCTGGTCGGGCTTAGCCAGGCCCCGACTGGGGCCTGGTCGAGCCAGACCAGGCCCAGCCTGGCCTGGTCGGGCTTAGCCAGACCCGACTGGGTCTGTGCCCAGCACAGACCCAGTCTGGGTCTGTGGATACACCCGGGTTCGGGTCTGTTTTACAGACCCGAACCCGACCCAATATATAAAGAAAAGAAAAAGGGAAAAAGAAAGAAAGGAAAAAAGAAAAAGGAAAAGCAAAAGAAAATGAATAAATAAAATAAAAATAAGTAGAAAAATAATTGTAGCATTTACTGTAGCAAACCAGACCCAAACTCGTTATTGTAACAACAGACCCGTTACTGTAGCAACAGACTCATTAAGATTTTTATTTATTTTTATTGATTTATAGGATTATTTTAATTCAGAAAATTTCAAAAAATTCACAGAAAATTTCAAAAAATTCATAGAAAATCACAAACTAAATTTAAAACTCTATAAAATTATTTTGATGTAATACTGCTGAGAATAATATGAAATTAAATATTTTTGTAATTACTATTCAATGATAATTTATTTAAAAATGAACAATAAATTACTAAATAGCACAAAAAATATGAAATTCATAATTCAGTAATATGTAAATATTATACATTAATTTATTAGCTTATGAATGTATTTTAATATGAAATTATGTTTTTAAATGGTTGCTAAAAGTCAGAAATTGAATTATTTGGAAATACTTATCAACCAAAATTATAATAAATAGTAAAAAATACATTATCACTTAACTTATCACTGAATAAATAACATGTCAAGTCTCTAATTAATTCACGTAATATTTAGGCAGCGAATTTTACCCAGAGCCGGTTGCAGTTACGGGAATTCAAACTCCAACGACATCAGGCAAGTGTACACGATTCTTCTCTTGTTGACTTTCGTCTTGATTTTAATTCCGCCTCTTAATTATAAATCATGGTTATTATATTACATGATCGTCAACACTATCCTGTGATCATATTTACATATCAGCTTTTCTCTTTCGATTATATGACTAATTATTCTTGTATTCTTGATATTATTACTGAAAATCACCTAGAGGGGGGTGAATAGGTGATGGCTAATCTAATGGTCACTAAATAACAAATAATGCGGAATTAAAAATTATTATGACCTAAACAAAACTATTACACTAAACACTATGTATAACACAAGAGTGTAGCCGAATTCCCCGTGAAGGGTTCTAGACTAACTCCTCTAGATTCTCCTTGAATGGGTTGAGGTGCCGCGTGGGCTCTCTTAGTTGAATACAAGTGTTAGCAAACAATCCCTAAGCAAGTATATCAATTAAGCACATAATATATCAAGCATGTAAAGATAAGCACAATAATTGAATGCAAGATATAAACAAGGAGATAGAGAGAGAGAGAGAGCAATCGCAAACACAAGGGACTTGTTTCGAGGTTCGAGCACACTTGCTCTACATCCCCGCCTTCGATACATGAAGGATTTCCACTATGCTTGATCCCAATGGATCACTCCTCGGTGCCGCAACACCTACAAGCCCTCGGACTCTCTAGTCCCGTACACACCGCGAGCCCCACAAGCTCGTCGAGGCCGCACCTCAAATAAGAGTTCACAACCGAACTCTAAACAATGCGAACACACTTGTCCGCCTCCTCAAAACACAAGAAAAGATCTCTTGGTGATCTAAATACTTTGATCACCAATAAAAACTCTCACAACACAACCTATAGATAGATATAGCAATGGATAGCTTAAGTGGGTGTGTGAGAAAACAAGGAAAGAGATGGTGGAGGAAAACTCAAGAAAATCTCTTTTAACACTCTTGATAAAAACTCCCTTTTGATAGGAAATATTTGCACTCAATTTTGTGGAGAAAAACCTCTGGAAAGAGTAGGAAAAATTGGCTCTAAAAGTCTCCAAAAATCTTAGTGAAACAATGCCCAAACCCCAAATTTATAGGCTCAGAAAAACTAGCCGTTGGGGTCTGTCAGACCTGTCGGTCGACCGGTCGGTCGACCGAGGCCAGATACAGAGAACAAGCCTCTCTGTCCGGTCGACCTCCCGGTCGGCCGGGGCCTTTCCAGAGAGCAGAGCTCTCTGGACGGTCGACTGGGTCGGTCGACCGGCCATCTGCCAGGTCAAGGCGTGCACGTCTGTGCACGTCGGTCGACCACCCGGTCGACCGACTTCAGAACTCGGTCGACCGGTCGGTCGATCGCTGAAGCCTGAAACAGTTTTCTGGGAAATAAAAGTTGGTCATTTTAACTTAAATAAAATCCCATAAATTCACAGAAAATCTACAAAAGTAGTTTTGATGTTATACTTGATAAACAAACATGCTTGCACAGAATCAAGGCATGTTACAAATGATTTGAACTATTTTTGTAACTTTGAAAAATATGGCTCAAACACAAACAGTATTTTCCAAACTTATTTTTCCAAAACTTGACCAAATACAAAAACAAGATATTTAAAATCTATTTGAAGCATAGAATGTATGGATATGATCCACTACACAAACAAGGTGAAATATCTATGTTTTTGACATTAAGCTCTAAACATGGTTTTTAGTTAAAAACATCTATATAAGAATACCCAAAAACCAAAATGATGTTTTCTAAAATGAAATTCTTTTATGAAAACAAAACTAAATCAAGAGTGTGTGTGTATATAATACTTGAGCAATCCACCAACTATTCTATCCTTTACATTTTATCTAAAAACAAAATCTTATACCTAGACACAAGTCTTCATCTTCTTCAAGTCTTCACTTGAAGGCTTCTCATCTTCTTGACTTGGTCCAAACACCGTGCTAGCTCCAAAACTTGACTTTAAATTCTTTATTGAAGCTGCACACCTACTAAGATCTTGATAATGAATCTGTCACTAATTAAACACAAGATCATTAGTACTATAACTACATGAGTTGATCATCATCAAAACTAGAGTGATGGGCCTTTGGGCCAACAATCTCCCCCTTTTTGATGATGACAGAACTCATGAAGTTATATATGCATGGATTAAAGTAAAGCTTCAAAGAAGCTCCCCCTTAACTCATGCATAAACACAAATAATAAGATATGGCATGAAGCTCATAAATATGTATGCAAATGCATGGAGATAAAACATGACAAATTCTTTTTCTCCTATTTGCAATACAAAACATATATGCATAAACATAAATACTACTCCCCCTTAAGCAAGGAAGACAAATACTTCTCCCCCTTGAGCAAGGAAAACATGCATATATATAAAACAAAACACAAATACTTCTCCCCCTTTTTGTCAATCATCAATAAAGGGTTAAAGTAAAAACAAAATTTTTCTCTCCCTTTTTGTCATAAACCAAGAGATCAATAAGGGGTAAAAACAAATCGATCAATAAAAGATATATGCGATATACATTCATGAAGAGGAAGACGCTAAGTTAACTTCCCTACACATATGCATTACATGAAGAAGGGATGATACGCCCCAATTCACATAACACATAGTATGTAACGCATAAGAGGAGATGTGAAGCTCCCCCTACACACGTGTACCACATAAAGAAGAGTTGTCAAGCTCCTCAATATACAATACACTCAATATGAATCTATATGTAGAAGAGATGTTAAGCTCTCCTTGCATATAGGCAATACAAATCAAAAATGTTGATTTTTCTTATTAAAACAAAATTTTGAATTTTTCCCAATAAAACAAATTTTGTATTTTGATACCAATTTTAAAACACAATGCATAAGCTTATTTAAAAGATTGAATTACCATTTGAAATTTGAATTAAGCTTAGCATAAACAAACTTTGTGCTTAAAACATGTAAATCGATTTTAAACTCAAGCACAAAACCAATCATATATATGTATGAAAAGGAAATACCAATCGAAATTGATACTATATGAATTGAGGCATACATATATAGAAGACAAAATATGAGTATATACAAAAAGAATCATATTGATACCAATTGAAATTATCCAATGATACCAATTGAAAAAATAGTAGGGTCATGTGTAATAAACAAATTGAAGAACAAATAACTAGTTTAAATTAATTTTTGAAAAACTAGTTAAAGATCCTTCAAAAACATCAAAACATATGTATTTCATGAATCAAACTAAATACACAAAAATTTAAGCACTCATGGTCCATAAAGCTCAAAAGTCATGAAACTAAGTCATGAGTAAATAAATAAAAAGTGTGAGAGTTAAAAGATCATGTAGATAGCACTTTTCATGAAAATAGACATTGGAGCTCAAATAAACATGAATATCATTTTGATTTAAATAAAACATGAAAATTCATTTTTCATCTTAAAAACACACTTCAAGGTATATGTATGTCATGTACAAATTAAAGTATACATACATATCCAAAACAAACGAGTCCACAATTGTATATGCATGAAGGCACGTGGCTCAAAAGGATGTATATGTATAATCAATAGTTTGGACATAATAGACATATACATGAAATGGAAACACATATTCATAAAACAATTACCAAAATGAGAATACAAGTTTAAAATGTATGGATCATCAAAACAAGACTATACTAGCACATCTAATGGGTACAAATAGGCATTCAAGCACAACATAATAGATTTATTTGTGGCTCATTACATGTATAAGTATAAATCCTAGTTTTTATGAAAACTAACATTTAAACATATACTCAACACATGAAGCATCAAAACAAACATGAATTTTGTTAAAAAAAATTCATCATTTTTTTTAATTTAAAACAAACTTCAAGGTATATGTATGATTTATCCAATCCTAATAATACACATACATATCCCAAACATGAAAGAGTCTATAAAAAAAATATTTGCATGAAGGTAAGAGACTCACGGGTATACATGTATATTTTATTAGATTTGAATAAAAATTACATATACATGAAGTAAAACATAAAAATAGGCAAAACATGTGTAAATGAAGGAATCATCAAAATTAACTTATACATGTGCATATGGTGGTACAAATGAGCATGAAGTGCAAACATATATGATCAATTTGTTCTCACTATTTGTACATGTATACATGCAAGTTTTGATAAAAACTACATTAAACTAGTTTGTACCACATGAAGCACAAATCAAACAAAACATGAACATGCTATATGATATCTTATATGAAAAATATGTAAACAAAACTAGGAGTTTTAGAGATAGTTACCAACACATGAACTATACTCCAAAGCTCTTAACATGGTGGTTGTCCCACCAAAACTCCTTGATAGTGATGCATTCAATATGTGTCCATCAAGTCCATTGCATCCACCATCAAGGCACCATCCCTCTCACGTTTTGTGAGAGCCCTCACCTACATCAAAAATAAGAGGTGGGAATTTCGGTACCCATTTTTTCTTGGGTCCTTTGGGGTTAGTACTATAAGGTGTTGGCCCAAAGGCCTTCCACCCTAGTTTTGATGATGATTAACTCATGTAGTTATGTTTACTAATAATCTTGTATTATTTAAGTTTCAGATCATTAACTAAGATATTAGTTGGTGATTAGCTTCAATAAGGTGTTTAGAAGCTTATCATGGTGATTCCGGTGCCAAAGCTTAAAGATCATACCTTTGCACTCGGTGGATCGCGTTTGGGAGCAAGTCTTCTTGATGACTCGAAGACTTAGGTATCCATAGTTTAGATAGTGTGTTTTAGATCCATTTGTAAAGTTTAGTATAGTTGATATGCTCAAGTGCACAAACACACACGTTTCATGATTTGGATTTTGGTTTTCATGAATAGTAAATCAAAACAAGTTTACTTTATTTCTATGTATATTATATATGTTCTAGATATACATACATGGTTTAAACGTGCTAAACAAACTTATTTTGATATCCCTATTCATGTGTTAAAAAGCCAAGTTTGATAAAAAATACAAGAGTTTATTTTGATAAAAATGAGAAGAAACAAAAATGATTTCATATGCTTGATATTTGAGTAGAAATGATTATCACATGTATCAATATCAATGCTATATGATAAAACAAGTTTATGAAATTTTCAGAAAAGATAGAAGTTTTTTAAAAGAATTTTTCTAACATGTTTATGCCAGTTTTGGACCCAGACTGACCTGTCAGGCCAGAACGGTCGACCGAGCGGTCGACCGCACCTAAGGCCGGTCGACCGCGCGGTCGACCGACGTGCACAGACTTGTGCACGTCTGGCAGCCAGGGGGCCGGTCGACCGACGGTCGACCGCTGCAGAGAGCTCTGCTCTCTGTTTGTTTCGGTCGACCGGGCGGTCGACCGGAGGTTCCAACGGGTCATAATATGACCGTTGGACGGTCGACCGGCCGGTCGACCGTTAGGCCAGTCAGGCTGACACGTCAGCCTAACGGCTAGTTTTCTATTTGGCCTATATAAACCCCATCTCTTTGGGATTTTGGCTAAGGTTTTTACAAGAGAAAAATACCCTATTTTCAGAGTTTAAAAACAAGTTTTTAAAAGAGTTTTTGTGCTAAAAAGATTGATTCTTATTTGTTTTGGGTTTTTGGAAAATCAAAGAAAAATAGATTTTTGGGATTTTGATTTGGTCTTTTATTCCTATCATCTACAAGAGATTTCCCAAGAAGTTTTTCTTTGTTGCTTGTTTCCAAAAACACCTAGTTTTCCACACTTGAGCTATCACCTATCCTAATCTATTAGGATCTTGTTTTTGTGGAAAAAGGAAAGAGAAAGAAAGATTGTGTTTGTGGTCTTTGTAACCACTTATTGTAAACCCTCCTTGCTTTTGTGAATCCCTCTTCGGTAGAGGTGATCGGAGTGGTATTGGTTTGGATCCCTCTTAGGTAGAGGAGATTGTGTTGGTTGTGAGCCTCTTCGGTAGAGGTGGTTGTTGGTTGGTTGTTAGCCTCGGTGGAGGTTGTTGTTTGAGAGAGGAGTTTGGTACTCCTAGTGTTGTAACAAATCCTCTTTGGTAGAGGTTCCCTCGGTGGGAGATAGTGGATTGGAAATCCTACACGGTGGTGTAGGCGGGGATGTAGAGTTGGTACTCGAACCTCGAAACAAATCTTTCATTGCATACACATCTTATTCATTGCTTGTGTTGCCTTGCATCTTTCATATTGCAATTCAATCTTATATGCTTGGCTTGATTGTGTGTATTTCATATTGCTTGGATTGCTTGTGTGTGCCTAACTTATACTCATCCAACAAGAGCTTCACATAGCACCTCAACCCATTTAAAGGGGAATCAAGGGGAGTTAGTCCAGAGCCTCGCAAGGGGAATTCGGCTACACTTGTTGTATTGTATTAGTTTTTGCATAATTTGCATTAGCTTCCGTTTTTAGCGCACTTAGTTTTGCATTTAGTTCTAGATTAGCACTAACACCTATTCACCCCCCCTCTAGGTGTTTTTCATAAGGGACCCAAAACTTTTTGTTATTAGCAAAATTAATATGATGCAACTTGTCATAACAAACTTTACTAAATGGCCTTTGCGGCCACAATGTGTACATGTGTACACCTTAGGATGCTTATGTGTGTGGGTATGATCGTGGCATGCAACATAAGCAAATGCATGATGATGTTGTGCATGAATGTGTGGAGTTTGTTTCTTTGAAAACAAAGACTCCAATCTAGTGTGGTTAAATGCACAAGAGTTCAAAGTTGAACTCAAACAACTAATCCTATTTTTCAAAACATTAATCTCACTAGTGGTGGCATGTAAAGCATGGTGAGATATAGAATCATTTTTCTTGTTCTTTTTAGAAACAAAATCTTTTTCTTTTTCAACAAATTTTCTTTTCAAAGAGTTATTTTCTTGCAAAACAATTTCTTTTGTTTTTTTCCACCAAATCAACTTTATTTTTCAAAATAGTGTTTCCTTCACAAAGATCATTTAATTTAGAAAGCAAGGAACATTCTCATTTTTCAAACTTTCATTTTCTTTTTCAATGCATGCAACTTTATTTTCTAATGAATCCTTTTCATTAAGCATGCAATCTAAATTCTTTTTCAAATTTTTATTATCTTTCTTAAGCATGTCATATTTTTCAAGTAGCAATTGATAAATGTGGAAAGCTCATCATATGACATGTTGTTATCCTCATCTACCTCGGATTCGGTAGTTACCTAAAGGGGGTTATCCCCTTGGACCATATAGCACACGTTGGAGGTGTCTCTTCCAACGTCCGAATCGCTCCCCGGTATAGTATAGATCCTTTTCGCCAAGGGAGGTGATGACGTTCCAAGCTACAAAAGCCGAATCAATATTAGCAACCCTAAATAAGTAATCATCATTTAGGGTACTCTTCAAAGCATTTAGGGCTTTTGTATTAGCCTCAAAGTTCTTACCATTTAAACAATATGCATTATTAGTAGTGGCAAGATAAACATTATAACCTAAGGCTTTGAGGTATAATGACATCTTAACCTTCCAAATTTGGATGTTAAGAATGTCAAAAGTGGGTGGTGACATGAAGTCCATAGTGTGTGTACAAAGTATGTGATTAGCCTAAAATGAGGATCTTTAACTCTAGGTTGTTAGACCCAAATCAAGAGCACTTACTCTGATACCAATTGAAAATCACCTAGAGGGGGGGTGAATAGGTGATGACTAATCTAATGGTCACTAAATAACAAATAATGCGGAATTAAAAACTATTATGACCTAAACAAACTATTATACTAAACACTATGTATAACACAAGAGTGTAGCCGAATTCTCCGTGAAGGGCTCTGGACTAACTCCTCTAGATTCCCCTTGAATGGGTTGAGGTGCCGCGTTGGCTCTCTTGGTTGAATACAAGGTGTTAGCAAACAATCCCTAAGCAAGTATATCAATTAAGCACACAATATATCAAGCATGTAAAGATAAGCACAATAATTGAATGCAAGATATAAACAAGGAGATAGAGAGAGTGAGCAATCACAAACACAAGGGACTTATTTCGAGGTTCGAGCACACTTGCTCTACATCCCCGCCTACGATACACGAAGGATTCCACTATGCTTGATCCCAATGGATCACTCCTCGGTGCCACAACACCTACAAGCCCTCGGACTCTCTAGTCCTGTACACACCGCGAGCCCTACAAGCTCGTCGAGGCCGCACCTCAAACAAGAGTTCACAACCAAACTCTAAACAATGCGACACACTTGTCCGCCTCCTCAAAACACAAGAAAAGATCTCTTGGTGATCTAAACACTTTGATCACCAATAAAACTCTTAACACACAACCTATAGATAGATATAGCAATGGATAGCTCAAGTGGGTGTGTGAGAAAATAAGGAAAGAGATGGTGGAGGAAAACTCAAGAAAATCTCTTTTAACACTCTTGATAAAAACTCCCTTTTGATAGGAAATATTTCCACTCAATTTTGTAGAGAAAAACCTCTGGAAAGAGTAGGAAAAAATGGCTCTAAAAGTCTCCTAAAATCTTAGTGAAAACAATACCCAAACCCCCAAATTTATAGGCTCAAAGAAACTAGCCGTTGGGGTCTGTCAGACCTGTCGGTCGACCGCCCGGTCGACCGGCCAACGGTCATATTTCAGACCGTTATGCCATTGGTCGACCGGTCAGTCGACCGAGGCCAGATACAGAGAGCAAGCCTCTCTGTCCGGTCGACCTCCCGGTCGGCCGGGGCCTTTCCAGAGATCAGAGCTCTCTGGACGGTCGACTAGGTCGGTCGACCGGCCATCTGCCAGGTCAAGGCGTGCACGTCTGTGCACGTCGGTCGACCACCCGGTCGACCGACTTCAGAACTCGGTCGACCGGTCGGTCGACCGCTGAAGCCTGAACAGTTTTTCTGGGAAATAAAAGTTGGTCATTTTAACTTAATAAAATCCCATAAATTCACAGAAATCTACAAAAATAGTTTTGATGTTATACTTGATAAACAAACATGCTTGCAAAGAATCAAGGCATGTTACAAATGATTTGAACTATTTTTGTAACTTTGAAAAATATGGCTCAAAACAAAAACAATATTTTTCAAAACTTATTTTTCCAAAACTTGACCAAATACAAAAACAAGATATTTAAAATCTATTTGAAGCATAGAATGTATGGATATGATCCACTACACAAACAAGGTGAAATATCTTTGTTTTTGACATTAAGCTCCAAACATGGTTTTTGGTTAAAAACATCTATATAAGAATACCCAAAAACCAAAATGATGTTTTCTAAAATGAAATTCTTTTATGAAAACAAAACTAAATCAAGAGTGTGTGTGTATATAATACTTGAGCAATCCACCAACTATTCTATCCTTTACATTTTATCTAAAAACAAAATCTTATACCTAGACACAAGTCTTCATCTTCTTGAAGTCTTCACTTGAAGGCTTCTCATCTTCTTGACTTGGTCCAAACACCGTGCTAGCTCCAAAACTTGACTTTAACCCTTTGTTTAAGCTGCACACCTACTAAGATCTTGATAATGAATCTGTCACTAATTAAACACAAGATCATTAGTACTATAACTACATGAGTTGATCATCATCAAAACTAGAGAAGCCTTCAAGTGATTATACCTAGACACAAGTCTGTACAGTCTCGTGATCATGTTTCATTACCTTACATATCATGTTTGCATCTTGTTCCTGTACATACATGCATCCAACTTAACTGACATGATTGTTTGTATGTGGTAGACTGATTTTATTGACATGAAGTTTATACTGATCATGACAAAACTTTAATCTGGTTCTTGAGGATAACTGGATAATAATGAAGCAAGATGGATACGTAAGATTGTATATCGATTGATATTGTGATCCTGATATTACTTAAAATTAATCGAGCAAATTAACTTTATAGTTTAAAAATTATTCGAGGATACTTGTTAGATTATGGACATATGATCAAAACCGACTTATTATGACCTTTGTATTACATGTCACTGACATCACTTGCACTACTTTGCATGTATTTGGTATCACTTGCACAACTATATATTTGTCAATTGATATTGTCATTGGTTACATCGTCTTGTGATCTTATGCACATTGTGTTCACTATCTAATGTTGATATTCTTGGTACCGATTCATGATCCTGTAACACTGAGTAACACACTATTTTGCATTTACACTTATTAATAAAATTAATCAAGTCGGAGTTATTGGGGGAGACTGTAGTAGGGAAAATCCAAGGAGGTGTGCTTGGAAGGGCGACCCCTTGTGGGTTTGGATGCCACACGTGATCTTGTTATTTATGCGCGCTCCTATTATTACATGTTACATGATACCTGAGTACAGTGAACTGTTTCTTCCTGCTACCAGGATCCACTAACGCATCACTTATTTGATATGCAGTTGTCCTGTGAGATGGGGCACAGGATGATTG
>JAVJIF010029866.1:770000-790934 GCA_038442645.1 Agave tequilana | reverse complement strand
AATAAAATAAAAATAAGTAGAAAAATAATTGTAGCATTTACTGTAGCAAACCAGACCCAAACTCGTTATTGTAACAACAGACCCGTTACTGTAGCAACAGACTCATTAAGATTTTTTTTATTTTTATTGATTTATAGGATTATTTTAATTCAGAAAATTTCAAAAAAATTCACAGAAAATTTCAAAAAATTCATAGAAAATCACAAACTAAATTTAAAACTCTATAAAATTATTTTGATGTAATACTGCTGAGAATAATATGAAATTAAATATTTTTGTAATTACTATTCAATGATAATTATTTAAAAATGAACAATAAATTACTAAATAGCACAAAAAATATGAAATTCATAATTCAGTATATGTAAATATTATACATTAATTTATTAGCTTATGAATGTATTTTAATATGAAATTATGTTTTTAAATGGTTGCTAAAAGTCAGAAATTGAATTATTTGGAAATACTTATCAACCAAAATTATAATAAATAGTAAAAAATACATTATCACTTAACTTATCACTGAATAAATAACATGTCAAGTCTCTAATTAATTCACGTAATATTTAGGCAGCGAATTTTACCCAGAGCCGGTTGCAGTTACGGGAATTCAAACTCCAACGACATCAGGCAAGTGTACACGATTCTTCTCTTGTTGACTTTCGTCTTGATTTTAATTCTGCCTCTTAATTATAAATCATGGTTATTATATTACATGATCGTCAACACTATCCTGTGATCATATTTACATATCAGCTTTTCTCTTTCGATTATATGACTAATTATTCTTGTATTCTTGATATTATTACTGAAAATCACCTAGAGGGGGGTGAATAGGTGATGACTAATCTAATGGTCACTAATAACAAATAATGCGCGGAATTAAAAATTATTATGACCTAAACAAAAACTATTACACTAAACACTATGTATAACACAAGAGTGTAGCCGAATTCCCCGTGAAGGGTTCTAGACTAACTCCTCTAGATTCTCCTTGAATGGGTTGAGGTGCCGCGTGGGCTCTCTTAGTTGAATACAAGTGTTAGCAAACAATCCCTAAGCAAGTATATCAATTAAGCACATAATATATCAAGCATGTAAAGATAAGCACAATAATTGAATGCAAGATATAAACAAGGAGATAGAGAGAGAGAGAGAGCAATCGCAAACACAAGGGACTTGTTTCGAGGTTCGAGCACACTTGCTCTACATCCCCGCCTTCGATACATGAAGGATTTCCACTATGCTTGATCCCAATGGATCACTCCTCGGTGCCGCAACACCTACAAGCCCTCGGACTCTCTAGTCCCGTACACACCGCGAGCCCCACAAGCTCGTCGAGGCCGCACCTCAAACAAGAGTTCACAACCGAACTCTAAACAATGCGAACACACTTGTCCGCCTCCTCAAAACACAAGAAAAGATCTCTTGGTGATCTAAATACTTTGATCACCAATAAAAACTCTCACAACACAACCTATAGATAGATATAGCAATGGATAGCTTAAGTGGGTGTGTGAGAAAACAAGGAAAGAGATGGTGGAGGAAAACTCAAGAAAATCTCTTTTAACACTCTTGATAAAAACTCCCTTTTGATAGGAAATATTTGCACTCAATTTTGTGGAGAAAAACCTCTGGAAAGAGTAGGAAAAATTGGCTCTAAAAGTCTCCAAAAATCTTAGTGAAACAATGCCCAACCCCCAAATTTATAGGCTCAGAAAAACTAGCCGTTGGGGTCTGTCAGACCTGTCGGTCGACCGGTCGGTCGACCGAGGCCAGATACAGAGAACAAGCCTCTCTGTCCGGTCGACCTCCCGGTCGGCCGGGGCCTTTCCAGAGAGCAGAGCTCTCTGGACGGTCGACTGGGTCGGTCGACCGGCCATCTGCCAGGTCAAGGCGTGCACGTCTGTGCACGTCAGTCGACCACCCGGTCGACCGACTTCAGAACTCGGTCGACCGGTCGGTCGATCGCTGAAGCCTGAAACAGTTTTTCTGGGAAATAAAAGTTGGTCATTTTAACTTAAATAAAATCCCATAAATTCACAGAAAATCTACAAAAATAGTTTTGATGTTATACTTGATAAACAAACATGCTTGCACAGAATCAAGGCATGTTACAAATGATTTGAACTATTTTTGTAACTTTGAAAAATATGGCTCAAAACAAAAACAGTATTTTCCAAAACTTGACCAAATACAAAAACAAGATATTTAAAATCTATTTGAAGCATAGAATGTATGGATATGATCCACTACACAAACAAGGTGAAATATCTATGTTTTTGACATTAAGCTCTAAACATGGTTTTTAGTTAAAAACATCTATATAAGAATACCCAAAAACCAAAATGATGTTTTCTAAAATGAAATTCTTTTATGAAAACAAAACTAAATCAAGAGTGTGTGTGTATATAATACTTGAGCAATCCACCAACTATTCAATCCTTTACATTTTATCTAAAAACAAAATCTTATACCTAGACACAAGTCTTCATCTTCTGAAGTCTTCACTTGAAGGCTTCTCATCTTCTTGACTTGGTCCAAACACCGTGCTAGCTCCAAAACTTGACTTTAAATTCTTTATTGAAGCTGCACACCTACTAAGATCTTGATAATGAATCTGTCACTAATTAAACACAAGATCATTAGTACTATAACTACATGAGTTGATCATCATCAAAACTAGAGTGATGGGCCTTTGGGCCAACAATCTCCCCCTTTTTGATGATGACAGAACTCATGAAGTTATATATGCATGGATTAAAGTAAAGCTTCAAAGAAGCTCCCCTTAACTCATGCATAAACACAAATAATAAGATATGGCATGAAGCTCATAAATATGTATGCAAATGCATGGAGATAAAACATGACAAATTCTTTTTCTCCTATTTGCAATACAAAACATATATGCATAACATAAATACTACTCCCCCTTAAGCAAGGAAGACAAATACTTCTCCCCCTTGAGCAAGGAAAACATGCATATATATAAAACAAAACACAAATACTTCTCCCCTTTTTGTCAATCATCAATAAAAGGGTTAAAGTAAAAACAAATTTTTCTCTCCCTTTTTGTCATAAACCAAGAGATCAATAAGGGGTAAAAACAAATCGATCAATAAAAGATATATGCGATATACATTCATGAAGAGGAAGACGCTAAGTTAACTTCCCTACACATATGCATTACATGAAGAAGGGATGATACGCCCCAATTCACATAACACATAGTATGTAACGCATAAGAGGAGATGTGAAGCTCCCCCTACACACGTGTACCACATAAAGAAGAGTTGTCAAGCTCCTCAATATACAATACACTCAATATGAATCTATATGTAGAAGAGATGTTAAGCTCTCCTTGCATATAGGCAATACAAATCAAAAATGTTGATTTTTCTTATTAAACAAAATTTTGAATTTTTCCCAATAAAACAAATTTTGTATTTTGATACCAATTTTAAAACACAATGCATAAGCTTATTTAAAAGATTGAATTACCATTTGAAATTTGAATTAAGCTTAGCATAAACAAACTTTGTGCTTAAAACATGTAAATCGATTTTTAACTCAAGCACAAAACCAATCATATATGTATGAAAAGGAAATACCAATCGAAATTGATACTATATGAATTGAGGCATACATATATAGAAGACAAAATATGAGTATATACAAAAAGAATCATATTGATACCAATTGAAATTATCCAATGATACCATTGAAAAAATAGTAGGGTCATGTGTAATAAACAAATTGAAGAACAAATAACTAGTTTAAATTAATTTTTGAAAAACTAGTTAAAGATCCTTCAAAAACATCAAAACATATGTATTTCATGAATCAAACTAAATACACAAAAATTTAAGCACTCATGGTCCATAAAGCTCAAAAGTCATGAAACTTAGTCATGAGTAAATAAATAAAAAGTGTGAGTGTTAAAAGATCATGTAGATAGCACTTTTCATGAAAATAGACATTGGAGCTCAAATAAACATGAATATCATTTTGATTTAAATAAAACATGAAAATTCATTTTTCATCTTAAAAACACACTTCAAGGTATATGTATGTCATGTACAAATTAAAGTATACATACATATCCAAAACAAACGAGTCCACAATTGTATATGCATGAAGGCACGTGGCTCAAAAGGATGTATATGTATAATCAATAGTTTGGACATAATAGACATATACATGAAATGGAAACACATATTCATAAAACAATTACCAAAATGAGAATACAAGTTTAAAATGTATGGATCATCAAAACAAGACTATACTAGCACATCTAATGGGTACAAATAGGCATTCAAGCACAACATAATAGATTTATTTGTGGCTCATTACATGTATAAGTATAAATCCTAGTTTTAATGAAAACTAACATTTAAACATATACTCAACACATGAAGCATCAAAACAAACATGAATTTTGTTAAAAAAAATTCATCATTTTTTTAATTTAAAACAAACTTCAAGGTATATGTATGATTTATCCAATCCTAATAATACACATACATATCCCAAACATGAAAGAGTCTATAAAAAAAATATTTGCATGAAGGTAAGAGACTCACGGGTATACATGTATATTTATTAGATTTGAATAAAATTACATATACATGAAGTAAAACATGAAAATAGGCAAAACATGTGTAAATGAAGGAATCATCAAAATTAACTTATACATGTGCATATGGTGGGTACAAATGAGCATGAAGTGCAAACATATATGAATCAATTTGTTCTCACTATTTGTACATGTATACATGCAAGTTTGATAAAAACTACATTTAAACTAGTTTGTACCACATGAAGCACAAATCAAACAAAACATGAACATGCTATATGATATCTTATATGAAAAACATGTAAACAAAACTAGGAGTTTTAGAGATAGTTACCAACACATGAACTATACTCCAAAGCTCTTAACATGGTGGTTGTCCCACCAAAACTCCTTGATAGTGATGCATTCAATATGAGTCCATCAAGTCCATTGCATCCACCATCAAGGCACCATCCCTCTCACGTTTTGTGAGAGCCCTCACCTACATCAAAAATAAGAGGTGGGAATTTCGGTACCCATTTTTTCTTGGGTCCTTTGGGGTTAGTACTATAAGGTGTTGGCCCAAAGGCCTTCCACCCTAGTTTTGATGATGATTAACTCATGTAGTTATGTTTACTAATAATCTTGTATTATTTAAGTTTCAGATCATTAACTAAGATATTAGTTGGTGATTAGCTTCAACAAGGTGTTTAGAAGCTTATCATGGTGATTCTGGTGCCAAAGCTTAAAGATCATACCTTTGCACTCGGTGGATCGCGTTTGGGGAGCAAGTCTTCTTGATGACTCGAAGACTTAGGTATCCATAGTTTAGATAGTGTGTTTTAGATCCATTTATAAAGTTTAGTATAGTTGATATGCTCAAGTGCACAAACACACACGTTTCATGATTTGGATTTTGGTTTTCATGAATAGTAAATCAAAACAAGTTTACTTTATTTCTATGTATATTATATATGTTCTAGATATACATACATGGTTTAAACGTGCTAAACAAACTTATTTTGATATCCCTATTCATGTGTTAAAAAGCCAAGTTTGATAAAAAATACAAGAGTTTATTTTTGATAAAAATGAGAAGAAACAAAAATGATTTCATATGCTTGATATTTGAGTAGAAATGATTATCACATGTTTCAATATCAATGCTATATGATAAAACAAGTTTATGAAATTTTCAGAAAAGATAGAAGTTTTTTAAAAGAATTTTCTAACATGTTTTATACCAGTTTTGGACCCAGACTGACCTGTCAGGCCAGAACGGTCGACCGAGCGGTCGACCGCACCTAAGGCCGGCCGACCGCGCGGTCGACCGACGTGCACAGACTTGTGCACGTCTGGCAGCCAGGGGGCCGGTCGACCGGACGGTCGACCGCTTGCAGAGAGCTCTGCTCTCTGTTTGTTTCGGTCGACCGGGCGGTCGACCGGAGGTTCCAACGGGTCATAATATGACCGTTGGACGGTCGACCGGCCGGTCGACCGTTAGGCCAGTCAGGCTGACACGTCAGCCTAACGGCTAGTTTTCTATTTGGCCTATATAAACCCCATCTCTTTGGGATTTTGGCTAAGGTTTTTACAAGAGAAAAATACCCTGTTTTCAGAGTTTAAAAACAAGTTTTTAAAAGAGTTTTTGTGGTAAAAAGATTGATTCTTATTTTTTTGGGTTTTTGGAAAATCAAAGAAAAATAGATTTTTGGGATTTTGATTGGTCTTTTATTCCTATCATCTACAAGAGATTTCCCAAGAAGTTTTTCTTTGTTGCTTGTTTCCAAAAACACCTAGTTTTCCACACTTGAGCTATCACCTATCCTAATCTATTAGGATCTTGTTTTTGTGGAAAAGGAAAGAGAAAGAAAGATTGTGTTTGTGGTCTTTGTAACCACTTATTGTAAACCCTCCTTGCTTTTGTGAATCCCTCTTCGGTAGAGGTGATCGGAGTGGTATTGGTTTGGATCCCTCTTAGGTAGAGGAGATTGTGTTGGTTGTGAGCCTCTTCGGTAGAGGTGGTTGTTGGTTGGTTGTTAGCCTTGGTGGAGGTTGTTGTTTGAGAGAGGAGTTTGGTACTCCTAGTGTTGTAACAAATCCTCTTCGGTAGAGGTTCCCTCGGTGGGAGATAGTGGATTGGAAATCCTACACGGTGGTGTAGGCGGGGATGTAGAGTTGGTACTCGAACCTCGAAACAAATCTTTCATTGCATACACATCTTATTCATTGCTTGTGTTGCCTTGCATCTTTCATATTGCAATTCAATCTTATATGCTTGGCTTGATTGTGTGTATTTCATATTGCTTGGATTGCTTGTGTGTGCCTAACTTATACTCATCCAACAAGAGCTTCACATAGCACCTCAACCCATTTAAAGGGGAATCAAGGGGAGTTAGTCCAGAGCCTCGCAAGGGGAATTCGGCTACACTTGTTGTATTGTATTAGTTTGTGCATAATTTGCATTAGCTTCCGTTTTTAGCGCACTTAGTTTTGCATTTAGTTCTAGATTAGCACTAACACCTATTCACCCCCCCTCTAGGTGTTTTTTCATAAGGGACCCAAAACTTTTTGTTATTAGCAAAATTAATATGATGCAACTTGTCATAACAAAACTTTACTAAATGGCCTTTGCGGCCACAATGTGTACATGTGTACACCTTAGGATGCTTATGTGTGTGGGTATGATCGTGGCATGCAACATAAACAAATGCATGATGATGTTGTGCATGAATGTGTGGAGTTTGTTTCTTTGAAAACAAAGACTCCAATCTAGTGTGGTTAAATGCACAAGAGTTCAAAGTTGAACTCAAACAACTAATCCTATTTTTCAAAACATTAATCTCACTAGTGGTGGCATGTAAAGCATGGTGAGATATAGAATCATTTTTTTGTTCTTTTTAGAAACAAAATCTTTTTCTTTTTCAACAAATTTTCTTTTCAAAGAGTTATTTTCTTGCAAAACAATTTCTTTTTGTTTTTCCACCAAATCAACTTTATTTTTCAAAATAGTGTTTCCTTCACAAAGATCATTTAATTTAGAAAGCAAGGAAACATTCTCATTTTTCAAACTTTCATTTTCTTTTTCAATGCATGCAACTTTATTTTCTAATGAATCCTTTTCATTAAGCATGCAATCTAAATTCTTTTTCAAATTTTTATATCTTTCTTAAGCATGTCATATTTTTCAAGTAGCAATTGATAAAATGTGGAAAGCTCATCATATGACATGTTGTTATCCCCATCTACCTCGGATTCGGTAGTTACCTAAAGGGGGTTATCCCCTTGGACCATATAGCACACGTTGGAGGTGTCTCTTCCAACGTCCGAATCGCTCCCGGTATAGTATAGATCCTTTTCGCCAAGGGAGGTGATGACGTTCCAAGCTACAAAAGCCGAATCAATATTAGCAACCCTAAATAAGTAATCATCATTTAGGGTACTCTTCAAAGCATTTAGGGCTTTTGTATTAGCCTCAAAGTTCTTACCATTTAAACAATATGCATTATTAGTAGTGGCAAGATAAACATTATAACCTAAGGCTTTGAGGTATAATGACATCTTAACCTTCCAAATTTGGATGTTAAGAATGTCAAAAGTGGGTGGTGACATGAAGTCCATAGTGTGTGTACAAAGTATGTGATTAGCCTAAAATGAGGATCTTTAACTCTAGGTTGTTAGACCCAAATCAAGAGCACTGCTCTGATACCAATTGAAAATCACCTAGAGGGGGGGTGAATAGGTGATGACTAATCTAATGGTCACTAAATAACAAATAATGCGGAATTAAAAACTATTATGACCTAAACAAAACTATTATACTAAACACTATGTATAACACAAGAGTGTAGCCGAATTCTCCGTGAAGGGCTCTGGACTAACTCCTCTAGATTCCCCTTGAATGGGTTGAGGTGCCGCGTTGGCTCTCTTGGTTGAATATAAGTGTTAGCAAACAATCCCTAAGCAAGTATATCAATTAAGCACACAATATATCAAGCATGTAAAGATAAGCACAATAATTGAATGCAAGATATAAACAAGGAGATAGAGAGAGTGAGCAATCACAAACACAAGGGACTTATTTCGAGGTTCGAGCACACTTGCTCTACATCCCCGCCTACGATACACGAAGGATTTCCACTATGCTTGATCCCAATGGATCACTCCTCGGTGCCACAACACCTACAAGCCCTCGGACTCTCTAGTCCTGTACACACCGCGAGCCCCACAAGCTCGTCGAGGCCGCACCTCAAACAAGAGTTCACAACCAAACTCTAAACAATGCGACACACTTGTCCGCCTCCTCAAAACACAAGAAAAGATCTCTTGGTGATCTAAACACTTTGATCACCAATAAAAACTCTTACAACACAACCTATAGATAGATATAGCAATGGATAGCTCAAGTGGGTGTGTGAGAAAATAAGAAAGAGATGGTGGAGGAAAACTCAAGAAAATCTCTTTTAACACTCTGATAAAAACTCCCTTTTGATAGGAAATATTTGCACTCAATTTTGTAGAGAAAAACCTCTGGAAAGAGTAGGAAAAAATGGCTCTAAAAGTCTCCTAAAATCTTAGTGAAAACAATACCCAAACCCCCAAATTTATAGGCTCAAAAAAACTAGCCGTTGGGGTCTGTCAGACCTGTCGGTCGACCGCCCGGTCGACCGGCCAACGGTCATATTTCAGACCGTTATGCCATTGTCGAGCCGGTCAGTCGACGAGGCCAGATACAGAGAGCAAGCCTCTCTGTCCGGTCGACCTCCCGGTCGGCCGGGGCCTTTCCAGAGATCAGAGCTCTCTGGACGGTCGACTAGGTCGGTCGACCGGCCATCTGCCAGGTCAAGGCGTGCACGTCTGTGCACGTCGGTCGACCACCCGGTCGACCGACTTCAGAACTCGGTCGACCGGTCGGTCGACCGCTGAAGCCTGAAAACAGTTTTTCTGGGAAATAAAAGTTGGTCATTTTAACTTAAATAAAATCCCATAAATTCACAGAAAATCTACAAAAATAGTTTTGATGTTATACTTGATAAACAAACATGCTTGCAAAGAATCAAGGCATGTTACAAATGATTTGAACTATTTTTGTAACTTTGAAAAATATGGCTCAAACAAAAACAGTATTTTTCAAAACTTATTTTTCCAAAACTTGACCAAATACAAAAACAAGATATTTAAAATCTATTTGAAGCATAGAATGTATGGATATGATCCACTACACAAACAAGGTGAAATATCTTTGTTTTTGACATTAAGCTCTAAACATGGTTTTTGGTTAAAAACATCTATATAAGAATACCCAAAAACCAAAATGATGTTTTCTAAAATGAAATTCTTTTATGAAAACAAAACTAAATCAAGAGTGTGTGTGTATATAATACTTGAGCAATCCACCAACTATTCTATCCTTTACATTTTATCTAAAAACAAAATCTTATACCTAGACACAAGTCTTCATCTTCTTGAAGTCTTCACTTGAAGGCTTCTCATCTTCTTGACTTGGTCCAAACACCGTGCTAGCTCCAAAACTTGACTTTAAACCCTTTGTTTAAGCTGCACACCTACTAAGATCTTGATAATGAATCTGTCACTAATTAAACACAAGATCATTAGTACTATAACTACATGAGTTGATCATCATCAAAACTAGAGAAGCCTTCAAGTGATTATACCTAGACACAAGTCTGTACAGTCTCGTGATCATGTTTCATTACCTTACATATCATGTTTGCATCTTGTTCCTGTACATACATGCATCCAACTTAAACTGACATGATTGTTTGTATGTGGTAGACTGATTTATTGACATGAAGTTTATACTGATCATGACAAAACTTTAATCTGGTTCTTGAGGATAACTGGATAATAATGAAGCAAGATGGATACGTAAGATTGTATATCGATTGATATTGTGATCCTGATATTACTTAAAATTAATCGAGCAAATTAACTTTTATAGTTTAAAAAATTATTCGAGGATACTTGTTAGATTATGGACATATGATCAAAACCGACTTATTATGACCTTTGTATTACATGTCACTGACATCACTTGCACTACTTTGCATGTATTTGGTATCACTTGCACAACTATATATTTGTCAATTGATATTGTCATTGGTTACATCGTCTTGTGATCTTAATGCACATTGTGTTCACTATCTAATGTTGATATTCTTGGTACCGATTCATGATCCTGTAACACTGAGTAACACACTATTTTGCATTTACATTTATTAATAAAATTAATCAAGTCGGAGTTATTGGGGGAGACTGTAGTAGGGAAAATCCAAGGAGGTGTGCTTGGAAGGGCGACCCCTTGTGGGTTTGGATGCCACACGTGATCTTGTTATTTATGCGTGCTCCTGTTATTACATGTTACATGATACCCGAGTACAGTGAACTGTTTCTTCCTGCTACCAGGATCCACTAACGCATCACTTATTTGATATGCAGTTGTCCTGTGAGATGGGGCACAGGATGATTGCATTAGTTAGATTAATAAAATAAGCTAAACATATGCACTTGCATCATATCCTTCATTGTCTTCAGTAATCTAGTACCTGACTTGTATTTTTAATATACTGACACTTAAGACTCATGTGACATGCATTATCTTGACTACATGACATTCCTGGACCTACCATAATATTTTATCTTGTAATCTCGAGTTCTTGTGATCTTGTGATTATGTTACACGACAGTTACTTGTCTAGGATGTCTCATGTTCATTATATACATATCACACCATGCATGCACGATCTTATTGTACATGATCTATCTTCTCGATTATTCTTGTTATTGTTATTACCTCTCGATACTGCCAAACATATTATGCTTATGTCCTACTTATTGTTACTACATTTTCATATTCTCTCTTTTATCATTCTTTTCCCTTCGTATGCTCTTGCTAGTCCGCTTCTAATGGTCCTTTATATTATTTTTCAGTATTTAGATCAGGAAGCCGGTATAGAGAGTTTCGTAGATCATATTCTGATTTTGCTGTTCTCCGGTGAGTTCAGTTTTCTTTCTTGACTTGTCTTATTCAGATATAGTGGATGATATTTTTTATGATTCAGTTTTTCATATATGTGATTTTATCCCTGCGCTTGGTTGTATGTGCATATATGTGCACTATCCTGCTTGTTATTGACAGCCTAAGGTACTCATGGAAGATGTTTCACTCTTCATCGATATCTGCTGGCTATTGTCACGTACCTGTATTCCATATTTTGGGAAGCGGGGCGTGACATAGTTTTGTTGGTATCAGAGCCAGGTTAGTTATGTTGGCCCAATGGCCTTCCACTCTAGTTTTGATGATGATTAACTCATATAGTTATGTTTACTAATGATCTTGTGATTTTAGTTTCAGATCATTAATCAAGATACTAGTTGGTGATTAGCTTCAACAAGGATGTTTGGAAGCTTTCACATGGTGATTCCAGAGCCGGAGCATCAAGATCATTCATAACAATCACTCGGTGGATCACGGTTTGGATCGAGTCTACTTGAAGATGGAAGATCGTCAAGAAGACTTAGGTATCCTAGTTTAGTTTGTCTAGATCCATTTGTAAAGATTAGATAGTGAATATGCTTAAGTTCACTATACACACACGTTTTATGTTTTATGAATATTGGTTTTCATGAATAGTTTAGATCAAAACAAGTTTAAATGGTTTTTATGTATATTAGATGTGTTCGATATACATACATGCTTCATATCTTAAACAAACTTATTTTGATATGTCATTCATGAGTTTTAGGAAAAATCAGATTTCCTATTGAAAAATTCAAGTTTGGTAAAATACAGTTTTTGGTTTTTGATAAAATTTGTAAGACACAAAAATGATTCAAAATGTTTGATATTTGTGATGAAATTTTTATCACATTTATATATCAATGAAAAATAATAAAACAATTTTTATGGATTTTTAGAAGATTTATAGGATTTATTAGAATATTTTTTAACAAGTTTTTCTGACCCAAATTGTTGCCTGCCAGGCTCTGGCGGTCGACCGAGACGGTCGACCGGGCTCCAGAGTCGGTCGACCGACGTGCACAGACTTGTGCACGTTGGCCAGGCACAGGGCATGGTCGACCGGCCAGAGAGCTTTGCTCTCTGTTTTTGGGCGGTCGACCGGACGGTCGACCGGGTTCCTCCAACGGTCAAACATATGACCGTTGGCGGTCGACCGCCAGCCGTCTCAGGCTGAAAATTCAGCCTAACGGCTAGTTTTGTTTTGAGGCTATAAATACCCCATTGGTTTGGGATTTTGGTTAAGATTTTAAGAGCAAAAATTTCAGAGTTTCTTTAGTGTTTTAAACAAGTTTTCAAAAGTTTTTTGTGCCAAAAAGATCTATCTTATTTGTTTTTAAGTGTTTTGTTTATTTCAAAGAAATTAGGGTTTTGGGAATTAGTTTTGATCTAAAATTTCTATATCTATCTTTGAGTTTCTCAAGAGAATTTCTTTGATCAAAACACTTGTTTTTTCCACACTTGAGCTATCATTCTATCCTATTCTATTAGGATCTTTGTTTTTGTGGAAAGAGGAATTGTTTGTGGTTGAGGAAACCACCAAGTTGTAAACCCCTTCATTTGTTGTTTCCCTCTTTGGTAGAGGTTGATTTGTATTGTGGGGTGCTCCCTTTTTGGTAGAGGTTGAGATTGTTAGTTTACTCCCTCTTGGTGAGGTGGAGTTTGTGTTAGTTTGTATCCCTCTTCGGTAGAGGTGATTGTGGTTGTTTGGCTAAGGGCCTATCCCTCTTTGAGAGGTGGATTGAGTTTGTATTGCCTCGGTGTATTGGTTGAGAGAGGAGTTCGGTACTCCTAGTGGATTAGAAATCCTTCTCGGTAAAGGCGGGGACGTAGAGCTAGGGGCTCGAACCTCAGAACATATCATTGTGTTTGCGTTTGATCCATTGCTCTTAACTCTTTCTCTTTATTTGTGTTGTGCATTACATTATTCATATCATATCATATTGTGTATGTTTGTGTTGTCCTTGCATTGATTCATATTGCTATTCATTATGCTTGGATTGATTGTGTGTGCCTCACTTGTACTTAACCACAAGAGCTTCATATAGCACCTCAACTCTTATTCAGAGGAATCAAGAGGAGTTAGTCCAGAGCCCTTCACGGGGAATTCAGCTACACTCGTTGGTTGTACTAAGTGTAGTTACAAATTTATTTTAGCTTCCGCATTTAGTTTCTAGATTAGCATTACCACCTATTCACCCCCCCTCTAGGTGATTTACAATTGGTATCAGAGCCTACACTCCTGATACTTGGTTTAACAATCTAGGAGTGAGATCTTGATTTTCTAGTCTATCATTTGCATTTGGCACATATATTTGTTTGCACACACTCATGGATTGCTTGTCACCTCCTATGTTCGATGTCTCCAATATTGACATATGAAAATTTAGGATGTCCATGTATTTGAAGACCCTAGGATTGCATGTTTTCCTTACCGCTACCAAGAGATGTTATCTTGGTGACCGCAAGCATATAGAGGCCAATGTACTTGCCCTTGAGGCTATTAGAAGCACGCTTTCTAATGATTATCTTATGCTTGTTTCTAATCTTGATTCCGCTTTTGTAGTGTGGAACAAGTTGACCACCTCCACCTCTAAGCTTCAATTGCAAATCCAACCGCAGGAATCTAGTGGAGAATTCGAGTCACAATACTTCATGGTCCAAGGGAATGACTCCCTTGAGGTACATTCGGAATCTCAACTAGATTATAATGATGTTAGTTCTTCATGTGATGATTATGTGGATCCTAACACCTTAAATGAAGAACTATCTATTGTTTGTGAACAATTAATAGAAAAATATAGTATTTTGAAAAAGAAGAGTCTAGGCCTTAACAATGAAAATAAAAATTTACTTTCTAGACTTGACATGGTTTTACAAAAGAAAGAGGAGATTTCAAATGAGAGAGATTCATTGAAATCTCAACTAGATCTTGTACTAAAAGAAAATGAATTTTTGAAAAATAAAAATGATTGTGAAATAATTTTAAAGAAAAATGGAAACTTGTCTTTGAAACTTGATTTTGTTTTAAAAGAGAATATTGCTTTGAAAAACAAAATAATTTCTATTTCAAATGAATTAGATGTTTGTTTAAAGAAAAATAATTCTTTGAAAAATAATATTGATGCACATGTTTGCCATGCTAGTATAGAATCACACACATCACCTATTGCATGTTCCACTTCTTCTTTAATTAAAAAATGATATATCTTTTCTTAAGAAGAATATGGATTGTTTGGGCTCCACTTTGAACCAATGTGTTGTGAGTCATACACGCTTGGAATCTTTGTTTCGAAAGAAACAAGTTCCATCTTTGCATGCACACCCTCCACGGCATACACATACTTCTCACGGTCACCACCATCACACTATGTATGCTCATGTGTACACTTGTACACATTATGGACGTAAGGGACACCTTGCTAGATTTTTCTATGATCGTATACATGATGTAAATTTAGCAAATAAATTTGTATGGGTTAGAAAAGAGACAAACCCCCATGGACCCAAAAGAGTATGGGTACCAAAGACCACCCCTATTGTATTTGATGTAGGTGTGGGCTCTTATATGATGTGAGAGTATCGGTACCTTGAGGTGGATGCGTTCCGAGCTTCATGAGAATTATGTGGATGCATCACTTTCAAGGAAAGTTTGGTGGGAAGACCACCTTGGTTTGGAGAACTAGAGAGGTGCCATCATAGGTTTTGGTATCGATCTCTAACTCCTTTTTATATTTGCATGCTTTTCATGTTCATTGTTTATAGCATGTTTTGATATTTATAGATTATTATGAAAATGTCATGATTATTAGATCATTAATATGCATGTATAGCCTTTGAGACACCCATGTTTAATATGGACCATTATTTTTGTGTTCTCGCATATGTTTAGCTATTATGTATATCATAGGTCTAATAGCATGTGGATTTACATAATGATCATTTTTGTGCCTATCATGTTGATTTATTCCTTGTTTAATGCTTTAAATGTTGAATATATGTTTAAATGTTAGTTTTCATTAAGACTAGGATTTATACTTGTACATATAGTGGGCCACAAGTAAATTTATATATGTTTGTACTTGAATGCTTATTTGTACCCATTAGATGTGATAGTATAGTCTAATTTTGATGATTCATACATTTAACTTGTATTCCTACTTTATTCATGTTTTTCATGTGTTTATGTTTCACTTCATGTATATGTCTATTTTGCTAAATCTTAAGATATACATGTATACCCCTTGAGTCATTTGCTTTTCATGCAAATCTTTATTATGGACTCAATTGTGTTTAGGGATATGTATGTATACTTCTTGTGTTGTCAAAACATACATATACCTTGAAGTATAAATTGTTTTAATGAAAATTTAGTTTTTCATGTTTTCATGTTTATAGGAATTTCACATGAGTTTAATTGCCTATTTCATGATTATGCGCTTCACTACACTTGTACACTCACCTTATTTAAATGTTTCTCATGATTATGTTTTCATGAGTATGTATGGGCTTTATGGATTTTTGAGTGTTTAGTGCCATGTGATTTACATGTATTTCATGAAAAATATTTTTGTTTTATTCCTTACTTGAAGGATTTCGTACTAGTTTAAAAGTTTTTCATTTAACTAGTTGCATGATTCTTCGTTTTGGTAGGATATGAAGTATACACTTGAAATTATTTGTGTTTCAATTGGTATCATTAGATTCTTTCAATTGGTATCAATATTGACATTTTTGTATACTCATATATTTGTATGTATGTATGCTTTCATTTCCTATAATATCAATTTCGATTGGTATATAATTTCCATACATATATATGTTTATGCTAAAGCTTGAATTTTTAATGAATATCAAGTTTCAATTGATTAGTTTTCAATTGGTATGCTAATACAAGCTTATGCATAATTTCAATTGGTATTTCATAAAGGGGGAGAAAACTTACATTTCTTATTTCAATTGGTATTTTTGACTTCCACTCCCTTACTTTATGATAGAAAATGATTTAAAAATTATAGAGTATTATAATTTCAATTGGTATCATATGCTTATAAGGAATAATACCCTTTATTGATATCAAGTTGTTTATTTGAATGTTTTTAATTGGTATCAAGATGCTTTTGCTTCTTAAACTTGGTATCAATGTTTTATGTTTCCTTTCAATTGGTATTAAGATGTGCTACTTTGACATACTTTTAAATTGATATCTTACTTGATTGTCACCCCTTATTTACATCATTTTTGTTTTAGATAAAAAGGGGAGAAGAATTTATTGATTTGTTTTTTACTTTAACCCCTTTATTGATGATTGACAAAAAGGGGGAGAGGTATTTGAGTTTATATGCATATATTTTTATATGCATGTTTTGTTTATAAATTTTTTTTTATTTCAATTGGTATCAAGAGCATGCCTTGACAATTTATTTTCAATTTTTATTTTTAATTTCAATTGGGATCAGAGCATGTTTTTGAAGATTTATTTGTTTTATACATGATTAATGCATATTCATGTTTTAGTATCTCATTGCATATTTATTGTTTTTTGGATGCATGAGTTAAGGGGGAGCTTCTTTGAAGCTTAACTTTAATCCATGCATATATAACTCCATGAGTTTTATCATCATCAAAAAGGGGGAGATTGTTGGCCCAGTGGCCTTCCACTCTAGTTTTGATGATGATTAACTCATGTAGTTATGTTTACTAATAATCTTGTGATTTTAGTTTCAGATCATTAATCAAGATATTAGTTGGTGATTAGCTTCAACAAGGATGTTTGGAAGCTTTCACATGGTGATTCTAGAGCCCGAGCATCAAGATTATTCATAACAATCGCTCGGTGGATCACGGTTAGGATCGAGTCTAAATGAAGATGGAAGATCGTCAAGAAGACTTAGGTATCCTAGTTTAGTTTGTCTAGATCCATTTGTAAAGATTAGATAGTTGATATGCTCAAGTTCACTATACACACACGTTTTACATTTTTTGGATATTGGTTTCATGAATAGTTTAGATCAAAACAAGTTTAAATGATTTTTATGTATATTAGATGTGTTCGATATACATACTTGCTTCATATCTTAAACAAACTTATTTTGATATGTCTATTCATGAGTTTTAGGAAAAATCAGACTTCCTATTGAAAAATCCAAGTTTGGTAAAATACAGTTTTTGGTTTTGATAAAATTTGTAAGACAAAAAAATGATTCAAAATGTTCGATATTTGTGATGAAATTTTATCACATGTTTATATATCAATGAAAAATTATAAAACTATTTTTATGGATTTTTAGAAGATTTATAGGATTTATTAGAATATTTTTAACAAGTTTTTCTGACCCAAATTGTTGCCTGCCAGGCTCTGGCGATCGACCGGGACGGTCGACCGGTCGGTCGACCGACGTGCACAGACTTGTACACGTTGACCAGACACAGGGCACGGTCGACCGACCGGTCGACCGGCCAGAGAGCTTTGCTCTCTGTTTTTGGGCGGTCGACCGGACGGTCGACCGGGTTCCTCCAACGGTAAAAAATATGACCGTTGGCGGTCGACCGGGCGGTCGACCGCCAGCCGTCTCAGGCTGAAAATTCAGCCTAACGGCTAGTTTTGTTTTGGGGCTATAAATAGCCCATTGGTTTGGGATTTTGGTTAAGATTTTAAGAGCAAAAATTTCAGAGTTTCTTTAGTGTTTTAAACAAGTTTTCAAAAGTGTTTTTGTGCCAAAAAGATCTATCTTATTTGTTTTAAGTGTTTTGTTTATTTTAAAGAAATTAGGGTTTTGAGAATTAGTTTTGATCTAAAATTTCTATATCTATCTTTGAGTTTTCCCAAGAGAATTTCTTTGATCAAAATACTTGTTTTTTTCACACTTGAGCTATCATTCTATCCTATTCTATTAGGACCTTTGTTTTTGTGGAAAGAGGAATTGTTTGTGGTTGAGGAAACCACCAAGTTGTAAACCCTTCATTTGTTGTATCCCTCTTTGGTAGAGGTTAATTTATATTGTGGGGTGCTCCCTCTTTGGTAGAGATTGAGATTGTTGGTTTACTCCCTCTTGGTGAGGTGGAGTTGGTGTTGGTTTGTATCCCTCTTCGGTAGAGGTGATTGTGGTTGTTTGGCTAAGGGTATATCCCTCTTTGAGAGGTGGATTGAGTTTGTATTGCCTCGGTGGCATTGTATTGGTTGAGAGAGGAGTTCGGTACTCCTAGTGGATTAGAAATCCTTCTCGGTGAAGGCGGGGACGTAGAGCTAGGGGCTCGAACCTCGGAACATATCATTGTGTTTGCGTTTGATCCATTGTCTCTTAACCCTTTCTCTTTATTTGTGTTGTGCATTGCATTATTCATTTCATATCATATTGTGTATGTTTGTGTTGTCCTTGCATTGATTTATATTGCTATTCATTATATGCTTGGATTGATTGTGTGTGCCTCACTTGTACTTAACCACGAGAGCTTCATATAGCACCTCAACTCTTATTCAGAGGAATCAAGAGGAGTTAGTCCAGAGCCCTTCACGGAGAATTCGGCTACACTCGTTGGTTGTACTAAGTGTAGTTGCAAATTTATTTTAGCTTCCGCATTTAGTTTCTAGATTAGCATTATCACTATTCACCCCCCCTCTAGGTGACTTACAAGTTATATGCTATATATACAATCAGGCCACATATATGATAATCATCCATGAAATTATCTGAGTAACCAGTCATTGACTCCCTTCTTTGACTCCATACTTGTACAATCGATCCCCGGAAACCCTTGAACCGTCATCCTGATGTGACTCTTCCATCCATATAGTCTTCATACCTACTCTGCCTTGCTTGATCACGCCTGGTTAGACTATTCTTGGTTTAGATTGAGGATAGATATATTGAGAACTTGACCTGATTATTTAGACAAAGAAGAATAATTGAGAGGATCTTTGGCGAATTATTTGACAGTTAATTTTATGAGGAATTTTTAATCTGAAACTTTTGAGATACATGTCTACAAGGGAATCATAGTAAGATAGTGGACTTAAAATAATAATCATGTTGGATTAAATAATGATCAGATTACATCAATATATATTGGATTTGAGAATATGGATCTTGGAGTGATAATCAGATCAATAAACGGAATCATATCCTTAGTCAAAATATGCCTATTCCTTGGATCAGGTTGCTTGGATTTAGTTTCTGAGGATTAGAATCTTGATGGTTTCAGACCTAAGTAATATTTTAAGAATATCTATCATAGTTTGAGGTTATTGAGTTAATCCTATGACTCTTAAGAATATTATAATTGGAATACCTTGATAATTTGAGAATCTTGTGATCTTTTAATTGAGGAATCATAGATGAAAGAAGGAGATAGATATATCTGGATATTTATGGAGATCAATGAATATTAAACTCAACTTTAAGGATCTGAAGCAGAAATATTAAAGTAAGATTATAAGGATCAATTTGTTAGATATTAAGGGTTTGAGACAAGAACTAATTGACATCATTGCACGAATTTTGAGGACTTATAATTACTGATTGTTAATATTTGATCTTGAAACTTTTCATTAGTGAATGCTACTTGAACTGATGATTTTTCAATAGTGACGGTGTGATCTGAGATTTGTGTTACTATGATACTGTGGACCTGTATAAAACATGTACTCGAGGATTTGAGATTTTAGGATTTTAATGATTTTGAAGATATAAAAAACCAGAGGCGACTATTATTTGAGCAATATGTGGAGATCTCAGAGATAGTCTAAATTTGGAGTGATGTTACAAGAAAGCTAACGTAATTGAAATATCTGAATTCCTGTTCGATGTGATCATGGTGGAAAATCAGTGGAGTTGATTACTGATAGACCTTAAGGATTTGATCTATAAATGGTTGGAGTAATCTTATCAGATGAACATGAGTATAGTGGATCGGGAGACCAGAGTTATATGATCGATTATGAACTCTGAAAAGTCAATTTAATCTTCGGACTTATGGTGATGAATATGTTGGATCATGACTCATGGTTGACTTGGTATTGGGTTATCGTATTGACACGACTATGGATCTGAAGTAATCCTAACTCATGCAGATGCAGCTTTGATTCATATGTCGATGCCTGGCTGAATTTCGAGGACGAAATTCTTTTTATAAGGTGGGTAGGATTGTAACCCTCGGTTCCTAATATACGTATGTCAATACTGGTATCTGATGCTGATTTAATCATCCTGATAGTTGGATTGAGGTCATTTCAGCTCAAGATATTATTTCTCATTATTTATATTTTTTTAGAATTTTGAAATTTTTTTGAGAATTATTGGAAAAGAATCTCAATTTGGGGTCGATCGGTGTCAAGGACTGA